>NW_024121554.1:0-32804 GCF_016745375.1 Pimephales promelas
GTGGTCACCACCACATATTGAGATGACTGATGAATAGAAATGCTGCCAATTCAATTTTAATCATTGCTGACATGGTACACAGATTATGTGGGTCCTTTAGCACCCACATAATCTTAAAGGTGAAGAAAGTGTTTCCTGGAACATGTCTATTTATGCCAATAAAACACTATATAAATCATGTTATGGGTAATTCTACAGTATTTACAAAACCTGCATGGTAACTGGGTAATTAGATGCAGTATACAAATATTAAATAAAAAGGGAAATGATAATTCAATGAATTTTAAAGACTGTTCAATTATCTAGGCAGAAGAACTGCATTCTATGACATGGGAAGTTTGTGTGTCAAATGTGCCAATCAAAATGCAATCAAAATGTAACTTTTTGAAACAGGCTGTCCTTAAGTAAACTGTTGCAATAGTAGCCTAATATAAATATAAAATATGTTTAATTATATTTTTATAATTGTTGCAATATTTGGGCTGCAGGTGCTTCCGAGCTGGTGTCTGTTTATATGAGAATGTGCAGTCTGTAGATTACCTAAATGCTTTTATTGTTCGTTTTATACCACAACACTAAATGAGGGTGTCTAAGTTTGAAGAGTTTTGAGCAAGTTAAGAACCCCAAAAGCCCATGAAAATTTAAAAAGAAAAATGTATTTGGAGAACAATAGGGCACAAGCACTGAAATTGCTTTGGACATCAACAAATATAAAAACATTATTTATTTGTCTTTTTTAAGTCAATGTGAAACCCACCAACCCCCATTCTCTCTCCCTTTCAAATCTTCTTCTATCATTTTTTAAAAACTTCTTTAATCTTCTGGTTTTTCTGCACCACCATCTGTCAATTTATCTTAACTGTGTGGATGGCAGTGTGCTGACACTCTGGAGAGATGGGAAATGCTCAACTGAACATGTGCCAGCTATCAATTCCCCTCACCACTGCTGGCCTTAAGCATAACTACCTTCATCCAACCTTTCCTCTCCTCTCTTATCCCATCTCAGATGTGCTGCTACATACAAGCATCTAATATTTTATATCTCATAATAACCACCGTCATATTGGTTCTCATTAACACTCAGTAGTATACATAGTTCTTTACTAAAAGTGGCCTATACACAGCTAAAAATGAAATTTTGAATTAAACATTGTCTTTATATTTGAATCATACTAGTTACTAGTTTTTATCTGTATTGGAAACATAATGAAATCATCTCTCATCTTTGCTCAGAACAAGTGAAATATTGACGTCAAGTCAAGTCACCTATATAGCGCCTTTTTACAATACAGATTGTATCAAAGCAGCTTCACATTGATAACATGAAAACAATACAAAAAAGTTTGTTTCTAGATGAAAACTGCATCATCGTCTGCCTTAAGTAAGGTAGATCAATAATATTGTTGAATATTAAATGTCCCCAAGTAAACAAGCCTAAGGCAAGGAACCAAAACACCATCAGGTGACAGATTGGGGAAAAAAACTCACTTGTACGCATTTGTACGATTTGTAAAACCCCAGTGACATGTAAGTTTAAGGGCGGGGTCAGGATTAGGTCATTCGTACAAATTCATACGAATTATGCAACTCCTAAAAAAAGTACGATTGAGCAAAAATTTGGGTAACACTTTAGAATACTGTATCTTACTTACTGCAGAATTAATAAGGAATTATTGACGAACTAATAGGTAATTCTTAACTTAAAATTCATTAACTACTTCTTCACTACTGTTAACTACTAAGGAAGATGTGTTAACTAATCAGTATGTAATATAATTTTATGATTGTGTTAAGTATCCGTTAGTTAATCAATAACTAATGAATTCTGTCATATACCTCCTGAAGAACTACTACTCATTATCTACTAATTAAGGTTCAAGAAAAACAACTAAGAACTAACTACTGAACAGTCATACAAAACTAACTTCAAATTATATATACAGTACTGTGTGTGTCTGTTTTCTTCAGCATAGAATGCCACTGAGTAAATTTATGTATTTGAGGCAACGACTGAGGGAAACTGAAAATATAGGGAACTTATTAGTAATTAATAAATAAGTATCAGATAATTTTGCAGGAATTACTTAGAAGCTGGAACAGTATTCTAAAGTGAAAATATAGGAACCCATAGTAATTAATAAAGAATTATCAAATAATTATCCAGGAATTAGGCTACTTATAATCTGAAACAGTCTTCTAAAGTGAAAATATAAGGACTTATTAGTGATTAATAAATAACTTTTAAATAGTTCTTCAGGAATTACTTAGAACCTGGAACAGTATTCTAAAGTGACAATAGAGGGAACCCATTAGTAATTAATACATAATTATCAAATAATTATCTAGGAATTAGGCTACTTATAACCTGAAACAGTCTTCTAAAGTAAAAATATTAGGAACTTATTAGTAATTAATAAATAATTATTAGATAGTCCTTCAGGAATTACTTAGAACCTGAAACAGTATTCTAAAGTGACAATATAGGGAACCCATTAGTAATTAATTACCACATACTTCTGACTCAAAACTTACTGTAAATATATATATATATATATATATATATATATATATATATATATAGCCTATATATATTAACGTAATCATCTAAACCTTTGTAAAATACATGACAATTACTTGTTTACATATCTTCCTTTATATGTAAAAAATGAAAAAATAAAAAATGATGAGAACATTTTTTAATACAGCAAAATTTTTATTTTGTTTTAACATGTATAATACTGTTTACATTTAAACTCATTTAACAAACATTTTAGAATAAAATACTTGACTCCATAACCTGCCCATAACAGTGCACAGGTCTGAGAACAGATTTTAACATCTGATAAATAGATTTAGCTAGCTATAGGGTAACTGACATTGTGTCCTTGTATGTTGCCTTGCATAAAACAAAATGATTTACAGCACTGTAATGATTTTATGGATTAAATAAAACATACAAAAATCTGTATTTCGCTAAAGAAATGCACCAAATCGGCGGCGCTGAGGGACTCTCCAGAGGAGGGTGCAAATGCCCGCGCTCTTGCATCACAAATCACTGTCAAGTCAAGTCAAGTCACCTTTGTTTATATAGCGCTTTTTACAATACAAATTGTTTCAAGATACAGTATTCTAAAGTGTTACCAAAATTTGTACGAATTGCTGTGAGATCTGGTTGAAAATTTTTAATTTTTACAATTCTTGCAAAAATACATAATTTAGTGTTTCAATTGACATCTGGGCAAGTGTGTCTTTCTTGCAGCATATTGGACCGAAGGAATTATTTTTATCAGCCCCAGATGGGAGATATGAATTTAGAAAAATGAAAAGATAAGGGGGAAAATTAAATTAATTCAAAACTGCCAATAGGTGGCGGCAAATCATTATCTTAATGAGTGAGTCATTCAATCATTCAGTCAAACAATCCATTCAAAATGGTTGATTTATTTAGCGAATAAATTGTGACTGTGTCCGAAAGTGACTCATCAGGCAATGAATTTACTGAATTGTATTCATTTCGTTGGCATTTTTGCCCCAAGCCATGATAATTTTCGACCCTGTGTGCGTGGCGTGATGGAGGGGGACGGGGCTCTTTTTCGAGCGCAAGCAGAGGGCCCTTCAGTTGAAACATAGCAAAGGCCTCCACTGAGTGAGTGTAACTCTGTGACAATTGAGGCACATTTACTCTCACTTTCTCTGACAGTCAACATCACATTGATCTCATCAGTTTACACTCTAGTCTAGAGGACACAGGTGTGTGTTCATTATGTAATGACAATATACATGGACCACAGGAAATTCTGTCAAGCAGCCACACTGCAAAAAATGTTTTCCTATAGTTTTTTTTCTTCTCCAGTAAAAATATTTAAACATTCGTAAACCATGGTATATTGACCCGAGAAGTAAAATTTCATAAGATTTACAGACTTTGCAGAGATTATACCTTGAATTAGATTTATGTGTATCCTATTGGAAACCCTCATTCATCTTATTTAAAACACTAATTGTTAATTAAAACAAAATTAAAATTCATAAGACGACCTTGCTTATAGTTGCCTTTTTTTATATTGTTTTGAAAGGGCTTTTGTTTTTTGCCCAGAGGTTTGTCTTGGGGGCATAGGTGAGTTTGTTGCATTTGACATTTTCCATAGGGCTCTTTCAGGCCCACTGAACTGACGGGGATTGACATTTAATTACTGGTGAGCAGTCACGCAGTTCGGCTAATTACAATCCCTGGAGTTTAGTCATCATACCTAATTAACTTTTACTTTCATGAAAGCTTAATGGCACAGGGCGATGGTGTTCCCGCATGCTACACTTTGCAAATATTGATAATGAGTTTTGGAAAGTAATTCCAAAAAGAAATTCTGACTTCCTGTGTACCTTATGTGGAGATCATGCCGATCCATTCGCAAGATCAGATCTATTTGTTAGGTCTTGTAAGAGAGCACCACACGTTGAATTCTCTGTTCACCCACTGTGCTCTCATCAGACACAATGTTGCTCCCCTCTGATGGTGTATCATGATGATAATGAGCAAGAGAACGCCACATGGTGTATTTATACCCCTCACCATGGTAACAGAGGGCAGACCACTGGTTTCAAGCTGCTGGTCACCAGAGTGTCATCTATCTCTCGGCAGGTGAAGGCATCACTCTGGCTTTACTCATAACTCAAGGTCATTTTTTTTTTTTAATTCGTTGACTCAGTGGTACTCAGCTTATGTTTTTGTAGAAGTCAATGGAATGGATCATATCCATGTTTTATAATGAAAAATAAATTGTTTTAAATGCTTTTTAGGCAAGGATTTTCTTAGGAGAAAATAGATGAACATAATTGTTGATCAATCTTTTCAATAGGATTCCATAATGTAAGGGATAGTTCACACAGAAATTCTGTGATCATTTACTTACTCCCATTGTAAAGCCAGGTTACACCTGATGGTCAGTGTATTAACAACATTTTATGATTGAACCCATGGATGTTTTTGTGATATTGATAATGTATATATAAAAACAAGAGACTTTATGTTGTTAACTGTGAATGACAGTAGATATATACATTTGTAAAGGCACAAAGAATGACATTTGTGATGATTAGTGTAGTGCAATACCTATTAAGATATGAGTAATCTATGTATGAATATACATTATGCAAATTAGTGGCACAGTCTGGTTGCAGTAGAGATGAAACCGGATCTACCTGCAGCAGTCCAATAAGACTTTATTTATAACAAAATCAAGCTAACAGAAATTCTCGGGTATCCAAAAAAAAGAACCGAACAACCAGTAAACCATAACGATGACGTTAGAGGAGAAACAAACTAGACATCTGATCTGCTACTAAAGAGACAAACAGGAGGCAGGGGAAGGAGGAAGACTGAACTAATGAACGAACTGACAGCAAAACAATGAAAACTGAATAAAAAATAGAACATACATGTGACAGTTAGGCTATAGCCGTTTGAGTAAGGCACCAGGTCACAGAGTGACTAGTAAGGTTGTTTATGGTTGAGGTTGTTATGGGTGCTTGAAAAAAACTTTCTTTGTTCCTATGGTTCTATGGTTTAGACTGAAAGATTTCTGTTGACTGTGATGGCCAAGATTTATGCCTCACAATTCTTATACATTCATCTGTGCATTGATAAATAAATAAAAGGACATTACTATATATGTTTGGTTTAAGATATTTGTAGTGTAACCAACTGGACACTAGAGGGAAATCCAGTTGAATAAAGGTTATAGAGAGAGTTTTATAGGGAAGAATAAGAATAAATGGATGTTCAGTAATTGATTGAGCTGTTTGCGTGTCCAGGGGGCTCATTTATAAAACTGTGCGTAGAATCCTCACTAAAAGTGTACGTACGCCCGAAAGCCCAAAATGTTGTACGCAAAAAAATATTCAGACTTATAAAACCGTGCGTACGCCAGAACCTGTGCAGAATTCATTTTATAAATCCTGCGCACATGCGTCTCCTCCCCGAAATAACCATACATGGAGATTACAACGCCTAGTTTTACTATGCATATCCTCATCTGCATATCATTTGCATATGATTATTCATCCGCATGATAACATGTTTAAAGGTACAAGTAGTTAGGAAAATATGAAATACGAATCCCAGGTGAAAAAGACGTACAATTGGCTTTATGCCCAGCTGCACTACTTCCTGAACTTCAGCCAGCTACTTGTTTCCTGTCAGCCATTATTGGACAAATTGATTAATTCAGGTGTGCCTGACCTCAGTAGTCATGGCAACAATAATCAGACCCACCTGAATTAATCAAGTTTGCCCAATAATGGCAGACAGGAAACAAGGAGCTGGCTGAAGTTCAGGAAGTAGTGCAGCTGGGCATAAAGCCAATTAATTAAAAATGTACTTAAATATGTTTTTAGTACAATACAAATATAATGTAATGTATTTTTAATACACTTAATTGTACGTATTTTTCACCTGAGATTACATTAATAAAATAATTTAGTAGCCCATCCTTCCCTTGTTTTTTAAATAAATAAAATAAAATAGTGCAAAATGCATTTCAGAGAAAGTTTTTCTTAATCTTTTCCACGGGCCAAATAGTATTTCAATTGATTTATATTTTTAATGGAAACGGATAGATCTTTGTGCATTATTTGCAAGAAACCATTTTTTCAGACAATCTGCTATCATGATAAGCAATTATCTATGTAGTTAACACATTAAAACACACAGCATGCCAGAGGAAAAGTGTTCAAAAGCATCACATCCACAACAAATATTTATATTGAATGTAAAAATGTTGTCAAAAATGAAAAACTTCTCAGTAATGATTTCATGTAGTTTAAGTGTTTAACTCCATTAATGAGAGTGGCATATTTAATCTACATGTTTATATCAGAAGTAAAACATAGATTAAATCACTCATTTATGTATTTAAACTGTTATTGTGAACATGCACTGTATTTATGATGGACTCATAATGAAGATTTACGGTTTTACTTCATCTGCCGTTAGATAGGCTGTGCATCAGTTTCACTAAACGGCCCAACACGTGTGCTGGCTATTTAAGAAGGGATGGATATTTGCTTCAAGTGATAGGTTTGGTGAGTGAAATTATATTTGTATTATCTTTCTGTATATGTATAATTTCCTTAGATTTTCTGTCTAAAAGTGACCAAAAAGACATTTAACTCGAGCTCACCATCGAAATCGCCAAACTGCTCCATCTCCAAAACAATCGTTCGCATGGGTCAGAGTTTGCGTGCAGGTGCGCAAATTTTCCCGTCAAGTTTGTTGTTATAAATCACAACTTATGCGTTGAAAGTGGCGTACGCCTAGCCTAACTTCGTCATACTCATATTCTATTGAGAATATGAGTCTGAAACTGCTCTGTAGGGCTTTGATTATGAGGCGTGTCTTAACCGAAACAGGAAGAAAAAAACCTCTGCACTCAATTGGATAGTCGGTAAACCTACAACCAATCAGAGCAACGCAGTAAGTCAACTCCTTTGCATAGCGCAGTTTTCAACTACAGAACTTACTTTAGAAGTTAAATAACGAGTGTTGCTTCTTACTTCTCCATGAGTGCGAGTGTGAAAATATCTTTCCGATCGACAAATGCCTTGATTGCAGTTCCCTTTCTGGGAACTCAACAATATGTCGAATGAAGCTATGGGGAATGCCTCAGGCGTGACAGGTGTCTGAAATTAAATATTAACTCACAGTATTCAGGTTGACCGGCAACAGCCCGCGCATAATCAGCTTGAATGATGAGTGCGTCAATCTGGATGCATAAGAAGGGCGCCTTGAAACCGTGACAACATATTTTCGTCTTCAGGGACTGTTTGTCTGTGTGATATGGCGCTTTTCCACTGCATAGTACGGTACGGTTCGGCTCAGTACGCTTCGACTCGGCGCGGAACAGTTCGGCTCGCTTTGCGTTTCCACTGCAGTAGTACCCCTTCAAAGTGTGTGGGACTGATCGTTATTTGCGCGCGCCTCTTCTGCCATGACATCATCTTAAAAGCGCCACATTTTCAAACCCACAACACAGGAACAATTGAGACTATCGAGGGGATGGTGTTCCTGATTCTCGGTATGTGGTTGTTTTTAACTGCTAGACGGAAAAATGTGTTTAAAATGAGGCTGATGGCAGCAAAACAAAAATACTGCTAAAAAAGTGTCTTGTGTCTCGTGTCGCAAATCCAATGACGCTAGTAGTGACGCTGGTAGTGACGATTCTGTCTGACCAGTGATCTGCAGTGTTTCACGTCACATTTTAGTACCGGTACGGTACGCTTGGAACCTCAACAGACCAGGTACCATTTAAAGTGACCTGAAGCGAACCGTACTGTACCGTACCATGCAGTGGAAAAGCACCACAAGTGAGCCGTACCCAACCAAACCGTACCGTTCTATGCAGTGGAAAAGCGCCAATAGTATCAACGATTAAGCGCTGAGACGCGGAGAAACACTTTGCGCGAGTGTTCCGACTTGTGTCCAGATATTTGACACCGGAGGATTCACACGATCTGTGCGTGTTCTGCCTGAGAGAAGAGCACGCGCGGTAAGCTCTTGAGGGAGTTTTCTGCGCGAACTGTGAGAGTTTTCCTTTCAGAACTCTCTGCTCTCGTCTGTCCCACTTCTCGAGGGAAGTGGGCGCGGCATCTGAACCCCGCGGTTCCGGTTCCCGCTCGGGCTGAGGCTCAGTGGCGGTTGAGCTCGTGGAGTTTTCAGATGGAGCTGGCAGATTATCGGGAGAGGGGCGTTAACCTCGCGGATGATTTACCAGCTGACGAGGGTGAGTTACAGATTAATGTTGAACATCTCGCTTTCTCTCTCTGGTGAATCTGTAACTGTTCTCTTCGGGCAGGGCAGGAGTTGGCTGTAATATATATATATATATATATATATACAGGGCTTGACATTAACACCCGCTAACCCGCCAAATGCAGGTGGATTTCACCCGTGGCGGGTAACACAGTCACTCCTACTAGCCACTTTGGCGTGTTGAAAAATTGTAGCCTTGTCAAAAGACATCTGACATAACAAACGAATTGCAATTAGAGAAGATTAAACTCGCGGACTGGCCGTCAGACTGAAGGCTGTTTTTGTCTGCGTTTAATTATCAACTTAATGTGATAATATAGCGATCTTTTTTAAAAGCAGGGGAATCCAGAACATGGGCGCATCTCACGCTCTCATGCAGTGCCGCTGCGTGAGGGTGCGCGCGCCAAATATGACATCCAGACTTTTGTAAAACAATCATCACACGCGACTGGTCGCATGCACACACACATCAACACAGCGTTCAGTCAGTTCGTGAGTGTGCGTGGCCGATATAAAGAAAAAATAATCTTCATGATTTATGGACACTGTGTTACTACTAGCAGGGCTCCCCTTATGCCACGTCATATCAAAACTATATTTCCAGAGTTAAGCCTGTTTTATGCTTCTGCGTCGAATCGACGGCGTACCCCCGCAGACCCCTATCCGTCGATGCGAACCCCTCTCCGACCCCTCCGCCGTAGCTCGACGTGCACCTCCAAAAATTTGTAACTACGCGTCGAGGCGACGCAGACAGCAAGGGGTTTGATTGGTCAAATTATACATAATTTCAGGAGTGTAGCTTTTCCGATTTCCCCCTCCGCTATAGCGCTATTTTTAACATGTGTGCACCCTCGTTCTGATAATTATAATACTCTTATAAAGAAAGTAACGTTAAATAAAGAATTAAACTAAAAATAAACTGTTTTTTTATTTCATTGTTAATATGTCTATATTCTTTTCTTTCTTTTTTGCTCGCAATAAACTTCAATCAATCAATAAATCAACGTTTGTTTTGAAACACAGTTGTTGTTTATTTTCAATACAATGTTCACGGTTACATCATTGATAATACAGTACTAAACCAAGTCTGCCACGGGACACATTATCCTGCCATAGCACAGTTCCATGTGCTGAAAAAAGAGAGACTGAAAAAATCCTTCAAGTCATTCCGAACAGGTATCTGTCACGGATCCATCTGCGTCAGCACCAGACACCTTCACTCCGCCCACTCGTTCCAGCTCTCCAGCATACTATTCACGGTCACCTGCCCGCATCAATCACCGTCCCAATCAGCCTCCCTTTATAAACGCACTCCTCACAGTCACTCACCGTCTGGTCTCGTCGACACAACGACTACAGACTCCCGCTACACTTCTACTGACTAAAGGATTACTTACCCGTCTCTCCAGGCCTCTGCCGTTCCTCTTCCGCTCCTGGTCCCCGGTCTTCTCCTGGTCATCCGTCCTCAGCCTCTGCTCGTCCGTCATCCATCCCTGCTCAAGATAAGAGACTCCATTTCAGACTGTTTCCCGCTCCATCATTGAACTTTCTCTCATATACTCACCTGCTCTTTGTCCATACCACCTGTCTCAATAAACCTGGTTTATACTCATTCATCTGTGTCCTTCTAGTCTGTGACAGTATCGTTATGGCAGCTCGGGTGGAACCTTTCTTTTACTGTCTATGGGTGGAACGGACCCTGGACATCCGTGTTGATTCTGTGGGGATAAAGTTTGTGTCGTCTTGTTATTCAACGTCGATTGCTCTCCAGCTGGCAGCTGCAACAACATTCTCTCTCTTTCGCTCGCGGCGCACGAAACCAAAGAGATTCGCGAACCCCCCTAGCGTTCTGGCAGCGAAATGCACCGCGAAACACCACAACCTCACGCAGAAGCATAAAACGGCCACAACGCCGTAGTAGTGACGACGTAGCTACGCCGTAGATTTGACGCAGAAGCATAATGACGCCTTTAATTTTATGTTTAAAATTAATAATGCAATGAAAGAAAGCAGGAGATTTTTTTGTGGGAATAATCTGGAAAATAAAGAACTGTAGGCCTATACTTGTTACAGATGGAGATATTTCCAGTTGATGATAATTATTAAGTTAGAGCTCTGAGGAAATGCTGATGCAAAACAAACAATTCAAAGTCCCCAAAACTGTCATAGGCCCATATGAAGTTGTAATCCTGTTGCCTTAATTGTGGATTTTGCTCATTGCTCTTTGCTCATTGTTTCTAATGCAGATACTTATTCTACTCTGTATTACAGTATTTACTGCTGTTAAAAAACAAAACAAAAAAATGATGCAGCAATTTTATTTTATGTAAGAAGCTATTTTACTGTATGTCTATCTTAATAGACAACATGTTTTCAAAAAAGGAGCTTTACAACAGAGTTAGCAAATTTTAGCACATTTAACGCCCCTTTGTCAACTTTAATCATATAAACGTAATTTTCCAACAACAAAAATGTGGCTAGTAAAAGTGCTGCGTGGCTAGTAATTTTGGAAAACCACTAGCCAAATTGGCTAGTGAGCAAAAAAGTTAATGTCAAGCCCTGTATATATATATAAATAGAAAAGGAAAAATTAAACCAGTTTGGTTGAGACCGGACCATTTGTACACTGTACGCTGAGCTGGTTGACATTATGGGGCGCCACAGACAGATTGCAGTTGCAGTGGAGGCGCGTCTGGGAGGAACCCGCTCATGGTATTTTGGATGGCTGGTTCCTCCCCACCCGTAAGCCACCAGCCCGGATGAGCCTCCTATTCCTTTCTGATCTCCACGCTGGGATCGAGAGGGTATGGAAGAATCCATTCTCCTCAAGTCTGCATCAGCGGGCTAGTTTCGCTGCTGTGGAGGGAGCCGTGGAGCACGGATATGTGTCGATGGCGCCGGTGGACGAGACGTTGGCTAACTATCTCACCTCTGGTTGGTCCTCTTACTTACTAAGACCTCTGACCCTGTCATCCAAGCTGCTCAAGACATCTTCATGCTTGAATGACAGAGCGTACACGGCAGAAGGTCAGGCAGGTGCGGTTCTGCACACCCTTGTGGTCCTAAGGCCTACCAGACCGATCTGCTGTGGGACTCCGGGCCACCAAGCAATCTGCTGTTCCATTGGTGCTATGGTGGCCACGGAGAGACATCTGTGGCTCTACCAGGCTGACATCGGGGAGAAAAGAAAATTTTTGGTTTCGCTTTTCGAGCTTTTCTGCCCTTCCGTCAAGACGGTGGTCGATAAGTTTAGGGAGGGTGCGTTCTGTGGCGTTTAAGAGCTGCATAACACAGAGGTCCTCTGCCCAGCCAAGGCCTGGTCTGTCATGGTCTGAGGATCACAGACAGACCCAGAGGATCTCAGGTCCTGGTTATGAGCACCCACATACTGTGGTTTCCGGGTTACAGGCCTCACCAGGCCTTCGTGGTTATGAGCTCCCACATGCCGTGGTCGGCAGGTTACAGGCCTCACCAGGCCTTCCTGGTTATGAGCTCCCACATGCTGTGGTCGCTGGGTTACAGGCCTCACCAGGCCTTCCTGGTTATGAGCTCCCACATACTGTGGTCACCAAGATACGAGCTCTCACATACTGTGGTCGCCAGGTTACAGGCCTCACCAGGCCTTCCTGGTTATGAGCTCCCACACATTGTGGTCGCCAGTGTGGTTGTGAGTTGTCACATGTCAGGTTGCAGGCTTTACCAGGCCTTCCTGAATGTGAAACCCCCACTTATCATGGTCGCTAAGGTGTAGTTGTGAGTCTTCACATGTCAGGTTGCAGGCCTCAGCGGCCTTCCTGAATGTGAGCTCCCCATGCATTGGGACTATCAGGTATCAGGCCTCGTCAGGCCTTCGTGATTATGGGTTCCCATATGCTGTGGGACCTCACTGAGTACGAGCTCCTAGCAGATGTGGTCGCCAGGTTACAGGCCTTACCAGGCCTTCCTGGTCATGAGCTTTCACACACTGTGGTCGCCAGGTTACAGGCCTCAACGGGCCTTACTGGCTATGAGCTCCCACATATTGTGGTTGCTGGGTTACAGGCCTCACCAGGCCTTCCTGAATTCAGAGTGAAGTACACAAACCCATACTTCACCTATTATTGTGGTAAGTCACACGACATGATGTCTTGTGCACTTTTTAAAATCCATTTCTTATGGTGAGGGTCATACGCAGTATGCTTCAGTCCCTTCTTATGTGACTCAGACCCCAGTCTTTCCTCGGGTCCCACTTTAAGAGTTCTTAAGAGCTAACTTCTGGAAGTAGCTCCCACTTGGTGTGGTTTTTCAGGTACAGGCCTTATCAGGTCTTCCTGAAAGTAAGCTCCCACAGGTTGTGGTCACCAGGCTGGGTCTCACTGACCTTCCTGAGTACAAGCTCCCACCCGATGTGGTCGCTAGGTTACAGGCCTTACCAGGCCTCCCTGGGTGTGAGCTCCCACATATTGTGGTCGCCAGGTTTTAGGCCTCACTAGGCCTTCATGGTTATGAGCTCCCACATACTGTGGTCACCAGGTTACAGGCCTCAACAGGCCTTCCTGAATCCAGAGTGAAGTACACGAACCCATACTTCATCTATTATTGTGTTAAGTCACACAACAGATGTCTTGTGTACTTTCTAAAATCCATTTCTGATGGTGAGGGTCACGCGCGGTATGCTTCGGTCCCTTCTTATGTGGCTCAGACCCTGGTCTTTCCTTGGGTCCCACTTTAAGAGTTCTTAAGAGCTAACTTTTTGAAGCAGTTCCCACTTGGTGTGGTTTTTCAGGTATAGGCCTTATCAGGTCTTCCTGAAAGTAAGCTCCCACAGGTTGTGGTCACCAGGCTGGGTCTCACTGACCTTCCTGAGTATGAGCTCCCACCCGAGGTGGTCGCTAGGTTACAGGCCTTACCAGGCCTTCCTGGTCATTAACTCCCACACACTGTGGTCGTCAGGTTACAGGCCTCACTAGGCCTTCCTGGTTATGAGCTCCCACATATGGTGGTTGCCAGGTTACGAGCTCCCACATACTGTGGTCGCCAGGTTACAGGCCTTACCAGGCTTCCTGGTCATGAGCTCCCACACACTGTGGTCGCCAGGTTACAGGCCAGGTTACAGTGAAATACACAAACCCATACTTCACCTGTTATTGTGGTAAGTCACAACGAGATATCATGTGTACTTTCTAAAATCCATTTCTTATGGTGAGGGTCACACGCGGTACGCTTCGGTCCCTTCTTATGTGGTTCAGACTCTGGTTCTTCACTTTGGATCCCACTCTAGATGTGTCTTTGTCGCAATACATTACGACAGGCACTTCCCTTGTTCAAGCTATCTCCCACAACTGGTGGTTTTAGGTCTCATTTGAGCTTTTTTGAAGGTAGCCCCACATTGTGGGTCTGTCAGGTTACTAGCCTCTGGCTTTCCTGAAGGATGAGCTTCCACATGCTGTGGTCATTGGGTTTCAGGCCGCACAATGTACGGCCTTCCTGACATGAGATGTGGTAAGTGACAGAGAAATCAACAGTTTACTGCTCAAGAGTCAAGAATACGGGTCAAATCGCGTCAAATATTGATTTTAGGACAGCCGTTTTTACAATACTGTATGACAATCGCGGGATATGTGGCAAAGATAATCGTTAGTGTGTGTGTGTGTGTGTGTGTGAGAGAGAGAGAGGGAAGAGAAGAGGGTAAGAGTGTGGGGTCAAAATATCCCCACAAAGATGGCAATATTCGAAATCCTTGTCCATGTGGGGAATTCTTTATTATTATTATTATTTTTTTTTGGAAAATGTAAAAATGCAGAAAGTTTTCTGTGTTTCATGAAACACATGGTACACATATATGGTTACTATAAAAAAAGCAACATTTAATACATTTTTGGAGTAGTACCTTTTCAGTGTGCAGACTTCACACTTCTTTATTTTTGTTTACTTCATTTAGTTGTCCTGCACCTGAGCCCAATTTGGGTGTTTGAGATGTGCACACCAATTTTTTATATTTTTTGACTCTTCTCTTTTTTGGTTGTTGCACTCCCCCTTACTGTGGTCGTTGGGTTTCAGGCCGCACAATGTACGGCCTTCCTGACATGAGCCCTCATGTTTCGGAGCTCCCCACACAGGGGGTCATCAGGTCTTAGGTCTCATTGACCTTCCTGATTTTGATCCCTCTCTTACTTCCTCAGTGTTCAACAGCGAGCACTGGGTGGAAACTCGAGGAGTGAGTGAACAATTCCCGTTGTTTTGAGGTTGAGTCACACTCTCTGGAGGACCCGTCTCTGTGATCCGAAACTCGATGGTTTCTGCCAGCTTCACAGGCCTTCAGTTTTTGAATGCCTTTCCTAGGCAATTTCCAGAGGCTCTGTCTTGGACGGACAGGCTAGGGCCAGACTGTGTGTCTTAGTACAGATCACCAGACCAGCCTGGGGGCATTTCAGGAGGAGTGTTCTCCTGAATAGTGACTGACTGGGGGTCCCTTTGGCCCCCTAGCCACACTCCCTAGAAGGGACCCCTTCTATTTGGAAGTTGTGGTCCTAAAGCCTTTGAGCTGTCCCAGCTTTACCCACGTTATTACGTTCTGGTTTTTCTTGGTTCATTAGCTTGGGCTATGACTGGTAGGGAGTGCTGTCACTGACAGCCTGATGTGACGTAGGGTGAGTGGCATCCAGGCTAGCGTATGCCTCCTTCAGGGCCTGTTTTGTGCGTACGCAACGGTTATAAATGAGGCCCCTGGTGTTTCACCGCAGAGTTTAAGATATAACCACCAGTTACAATCTTTATTTGTCATTGTATTGAGTCAGTGCAGCTTTTTTATTTGGCTTAAGGTTAAAACATTAAAACCAGTTAAATATCCTCTTTGGATAGAATGTGATTTAAAAAAAAAACATCTGAAATTGTTATTTTTTTTTTAAGATTTTTGACAAAAAAAGGAAGTTTATCTGTTTTTATGGGAATTCTAAAGGAAGTGAGCAGAGGTGTCAAGTAACGAAGTACAAGTAGAAATTTTGGGTATTTTTTGGGTACTTTACTGGAGTAATTATTTTTTCAGCCTACTTTTTACTTCTACTTCTTACATTTTCACGCAATTATCTGTACTTTCTACTCCTTACATTTTAAAAATAGCCTCGTTACTCCCATTTAATTTTGGCATTTTTGTCATTCCGGCTTGTCATCATTAAAAAAGAAAAAAAAAGACCAATAACACACACGGAGAATAGATCTGAGTCCTGCCCTGAACATACATCGCTAAACTGATTGGCTTTGTGTTTTCTTTCTAACTTGTGAGAGGCTGTAGTTACATTTGGTTGTGCGAAGCGGCAAAACCTAGAGATGTGGTAAGTGACAGAGAAATCAACAGTTTACTGCTCAAGAGTCAAGAATACGGGTCAAATCGCGTCAAATATTGATTTTAGGACAGCCGTTTTTACAATACTGTATGACAATCGCGGGATATGTGGCAAAGATAATCGTTAGTGTGTGTGTGTGTGTGTGTGTGAGAGAGAGAGAGGGAAGAGAAGAGGGTAAGAGTGTGGGGTCAAAATATCCCCACAAAGATGGCAATATTCGAAATCCTTGTCCATGTGGGGAATTCTTTATTATTATTATTATTTTTTTTGGGAAAATGTAAAAATGCAGAAAGTTTTCTGTGTTTCATGAAACACATGGTACACATATATGGTTACTATAAAAAAAGCAACATTTAATACATTTTTGGAGTAGTACCTTTTCAGTGTGCAGACTTCACACTTCTTTATTTTTGTTTACTTCATTTAGTTGTCCTGCACCTGAGCCCAATTTGGGTGTTTGAGATGTGCACACCAATTTTTTATATTTTTTGACTCTTCTCTTTTTTGGTTGTTGCACTCCCCCTTACTGCCTCCATCATGGCAGATGAAGACTGTCATTTATCAAGCCAGACATTTGAGTTCAGCGAAACAGATTACTCTGAGATTCTGCTAAAAGATTTTTGATGAAAATTATACCTCCTGCGCGATAGATGTCGAATCACTTGTGGATAAACTCCAGCATCATCTTCAACGGGAGATTAAGCAATACTATCATGCAGTTACCCTGAGCGATTATCTCCGCCAGAAAATTATACCAAGAGGTCTACGTCTGCAATAAGCTCCTGCATTTGGCTTGGAGAATCCAGACTTCTGTACCCGTTGGTGTGAGATATTGAATAAATGCTCATTTGACCTCATGGCATTGGTGATTAAAGAGACTACCAAACAACTTGAGTCAACGAGATTGGATTTTAAGAAAATGGAGATTCAACTTGGTGAAATGGTGACAAAAAGCTCACAGAAATTAAAAAATACCTTGAACGTCAACGTGTTGTGTTGTCTAAAGAGATTCGAGCGACTAAATGTACCAAGTTTGCAAGAGACAGTGTTGACTACCAACAAGGAAAGATTTACTTTTGGAAGGATCGAAAAGCGGAGGCTAACACGTCCTAATGGAATCGGGCTGCTACTGTGGGATTTCGTAAGCGCCAACGACTGCGGGACAATGGATCTTGGGCCTCTTCAACCTCATGTGATTCTGACTCTGATCATGTTGGACGACGGCGAAATGGTTCCAATTTTTTAGGCCGTAATCAGCCCGACAGTCAGCGAATGGATCGAAGGATAAACCAAGAAGAGGTGTAGAAGGGGTAAGCAAAAAGGGCTTTTCCCTACCTCCACGGATGACCAGGAGCAACCAGGGGACACGATAATGAACTTCTCAGATAAGTCACTTTCAAATCCTTGTATAACTGCTCTGAGCAAGGGTCTTTCCTTTATTCCTACTACTGAAGCTAATGATTTTGACACTATGATTGACTTCCAAAAGTTTTTCAGAACCCTGAGACTTTGTGAGTTCTTTGGCACAAATGAACAGTCATTTCCATCTAATGAAGTTTCGCCCGCTACCATACAGGGCAGTGTGACTCTTGAACAACCCAGTACTCGTCTTCCTTTCAAAAAAAAAAAATCTACCTTTATTTCACCTAAGAATAGAAATTCATCTGTAGATACCTACTGTAGACTTGTGGAATTTGATGTAAAAATGCACTTAAGAATACCAAGTGCATACTAAGTCTACAATAACTTGTCAAAAAAGGAGAGAGATGCGTTACTTGATCTTAGCAAAGACAATACGGTGATAGTGCATCCTGCAGATAAGGGTGGAGCGATTGTCCTTCAACGAGCTTCAGATTATGAAAAAGAAATTCAAAGACAGTTGAATCCTTGAATCCTTACCTGTTGATCCTACTAACAAATAAAAAGCGTGTATTCATTCTAAGTTGCTGTCACATTTTGAAAATGGTGAGTTCAGCAAAACTGAATATGAATTCCTTAAAGTGGACTTTCCAATCACACCCATTATATATACTTTGCCTAGGGACTTGATACCCCTTTGAAAGGTCATCCTATTGTGAGCGGTATCTCACTGAGAACATTTCTTCTTATGTGGATTTTTATATCAAACCATTTGTACCCATGCTGTCATCTTATGTAAGATACTTTATTGTCTCTTAAGGGATTTTATTGAATCATTATATAGTGTTGACTTTGCTGTTGATGATGTGCTTCTTGTTACTTTTGATGTTCAGAGTATTGATGCAACATCCCTCATTCTGAAGGCTTATCTGCTTTAGAACAATTTTTAACACAAAGACCTGTGGATGTAAAACCAAGTACCACATGCTTATTGGATCTAGCAAGTATTGTCTTGAGTAACAACTTTTTTCGTTTTCAGGATGATTTTTATTTAAAAGGCATTGCAATGGGTAGTAAAATGTCACCTAATTATGCTTGCTTATATATGGGAACTTTTGAAAATGAGTTTATTCTAAGTGAGTCAAATTCCTTTTTTTCTAAGATTTTACTTTACAAGCGGTATATTGATGACATTTTCATGATCACTAAGGCCACATCTGCAGAGATGTTGATGTTTTTGATCTTAACTCAAGAACTGAGCATGTGAATGGAATGCGATCCACTAAGCATCAGTTCCCATTCAGGGAACTTCGAGCTGCGTGTAAACGCCGTGGGAACGCCTCTGCGTGACGAGTCATGAAGCACGTATGAAATCTGTCCAATGGCGAGACGGAACGTCATAGGTGGGGTGACGTATCGACCAGGAAACTATAAAGCATCCCCGAAACACAAGCGCAACAGCTTCTGAGTCTTCACAAGCGCTCTATGTATGAATTTGTCTGTCTGAAAATATTGTATTATATATATATAAGTGAAAATGGCGAGCAAACAACAGCATTTCAGAAAGTGTGTTCATCCCTGCCCTCGCTTCATCACGGGTGGGGATACACACGATCTGTGTGTTGCTTGTTTGGGAGTGCAGCATGCTCAGTCGGCTCTCGAGGGGGCTGGCTGTGAGCATTGCGAGTGTCTGCCCATGAAGACACTCCGCTCCCGCCGGGCACTCTTCGAGGAGAGTGGTTCGGTGCGCGCTCCCCGCGGCTCGGGTCCCGCTGCTGCCGAGGCACAGCGAAGGCTTGCGTCGTGGGGATCGCAGATGGATCTATCAGCGGGATGGAGACGGGCTCCGCCCTTTCTCTGCCCTTACCTGGTAGATCCAGTGCCTCAGATCTCGCTGCGGGGTCCGCGTTGCGGTTTCTTCTGCCCGGGCTGAGGCGCCATCGCTTCAATTATCCAGTTCTGAGGAGCTGGATGTTGAAAGTGTGGATGCAGAGTCGATGGACTCAGTGGAGATCGGGGACTCGCCATCCCAGTCTCCCGCGAATGTAGAGCTGATGGAGGTTTTGACTCGGGCTGTAGAAAAATTAAGCATTGAATGGCCAGTTGAGAAACAAGAGTCGAGGGTGAAGAGTAAAATGGATGAGAGATTTTTAGCGTCACACTCACTACCTCCGCGCCGGTGTTTGCCCTTCTTTCCCGATCTACACACCGAGGTGTGTAGATCGTGGAACAAACCAGTGTCAGCTAGAATTTTGACACACCAGACCACGACTTATTCCAATATTGCTGGATCTAGGAGGCAGGGTTATGGGGCGATGCGAGGATGGAGGAAGTTTTGGCGAGCCATCTTTCTCCTGAGACGGCGTCTTTTAAAAACACCGGCGTTGCCCACCAAGCCACTCAGAAATACTTCGGTTTTGGTGGGCAAAGCTTATTCAGCGGCGGGACAGGCAGCATCTTGCTTGCATACGATGGCCATTCTCCAGGCGTATCAAGCAGATCTGCTGAAGGATATGAGCGAGGGGGAGGTCATCAGCACTGACGTGATTAAAGAGCTGCGTCAGGCGGCAGATATTTCTCTCCGTGCCACCAAGGAGACGGCCAGATCAGTCGGCCGGTCTATGGCAGCCCTGGTGGCCACGGAGAGGCATTTGTGGCTGAATTTGTCTAATATGAAGGAGAGAGATAAAGCTTTTCTCCTGGATGCGCCGCTGTCGACCGAAGGTCTTTTTGGTGGTTCTGTAAACGCAGTAATTGAAAGATTCCAAGAAGGAAGAAAGCAGGCAGCGGCGCTCCAGAAATGTCTCCCCCTCCGTACTCATCCCTCTGGGGCTGCTGGGCGAGAGCAGCCCCGCCCGTTGGGTTCCACGCATAGGGCGCAGCAGAAGAAGAGCGTCGCGTCTCGGGCTCCTCCCCAGCAAAACTGGGCCGAGACGCGGCGTTCTCAGGCGAGGTCTTCCCCGGACAGAACCGATCTGAGGACGGTTATTGTCGCCAGGAAGGCCTCGTCGAAGAAGCCCTGACGCCACTGGTGTCAGGCTACTGAGGGTGGTCCCCACCGTGAGACAGAGGTGTTCGCCGCTGAATCCGGCGCCCGCTCTCTCTCGGTGCCCTCAGGGGTCCGTTCTGCCAACCCTGCCTGTAATGGGGGGCGCAGACGGTCCCAGCGAGCGATTTCCCGAGGGACGCTCGTTTGCTTCGAGGAGCGATACAGAACGGTCGTTAAACCCTGCCTGTGCGCGGTCACAGGGCGCTGTTTCTGTTTTAAAAACTACTCCAGAGGCCAGTCTCGAGAGACTGGTACCCTTAGTAGAATTTCTGGTAGAATGGGGAAGTCTTCCAAATATATCTCGTTGGGTCCTGCAGACTATCGAACGTGGGTACGCGATCCAGTTCAGGTCGCGTCCACCTCATTTTCGGGGGGTTTTGCCACAGTGGTGACCCCGAGCAGGCTCTGGTTATGGAACAAGAGGTGAAAGCTCTGTTACTGAAGGGGGCGATAGAACGAGTTCTTCCTCCCGACAGAGAGCTGGGGTATTACAGCCGATACTTTATTGTTCCAAAGAAGGATGGGGGGCTGCGTCCGATTTTAGACCTGCGCCTCTTAAATCGGTCAGTAGGGAAGCTCAAGTTCAAAATGCTAACTCTCAAGCAGATCGTGTCACAGATCAGGTCCGAGGACTGGTTTGTCACGATAGACCTAAAAGACGCGTACTTCCATATCTCCATCCTTCCGCAACATCGGAAGTTCCTGAGGTTCGCTTTTGGGGGCGAAGCGTACCAATATCGGGTCCTTCCATTCGGCCTAGCGTTATCTCCTCGAACCTTCACGAAATGCATGGACGCGGCCTTGGCTCCGCTGCGTCTCCAGGGCATTCGCATTTTAAATTACATCGACGATTGGTTGATTCTGGCTCAATCGGAGCATCAGGCGATTCGGCATCGAGATGCCGTCCTCGCCCACATCAGAAGGTTGGGGTTGAGACTCAACGCCAAGAAGAGTGTGCTTTCGCCAGTTCAGCGGACCACTTTTCTAGGCGTGGTATGGGATTCGACGACGATGCAGGCACGTCTGTCGCCGGCTCGTATAGCCTCGATTATCTCATACGGTCAAGCAAGTGAAGCTAGGCCAGTCACTCACTGTAAAGGAATTCCAGAGAATTCTGGGTCTGATGGCAGCAGCATCCAACGTGTTACCGTGCGGCCTGCTGTACATGAGACCACTACAGTTGTCTAAATGCTAACTCTCAAGCAGATCGTGTCACAGATCAGGTCCGAGGACTGGTTTGTCACGATAGACCTAAAAGACGCGTACTTCCATATCTCCATCCTTCCGCAACATCGGAAGTTCCTGAGGTTCGCTTTTGTGGGCGAAGCGTACCAATATCGGGTCCTTCCATTCGGCCTAGCGTTATCTCCTCGAACCTTCACGAAATGCATGGACACGGCCTTGGCTCCGCTGCGTCTCCAGGGCATTCGCATTTTAAATTACATCGACGATTGGTTGATTCTGGCTCAATCGGAGCATCAGGCGATTCGGCATCGAGATGCCGTCCTCGCCCACATCAGAAGGTTGGGGTTGAGACTCAACGCCAAGAAGAGTGTGCTTTCGCCAGTTCAGTGGACCACTTTTCTAGGCGTGGTATGGGATTCGACGACGATGCAGGCACGTCTGTCGTCGGCTCGTATAGCCTCGATTATCTCAACTGTCAAGCAAGTGAAGCTAGGCCAGTCACTCACTGTAAAGGAATTCCAGAGAATTCTGGGTCTGATGGCAGCAGCATCCAACGTGTTACCGTGCGGCCTGCTGTACATGAGACCACTACAGTGGTGGCTCAGGACCAAGGGGTTCTCCCCGAGGGGAAACCCGCTCCGCAAGATCAAGGTCACGCGACGTGGTCTCCGTGCCCTGGCTATGTGGAAAGAACCTTGGTTCCTGTCCCTGGGACCTGCGCTGGGAGCCCCGTGTCGCCGGGTAACGGTGACGACGGATGCCTCTCTCACGGGGTTGGGGAGCGATCATGAGTGGTCGCTCGGCCCGCGGGCTGTGGCAAGACCATCATCTCCGATGGCATATAAATTGTCTAGAGATGATGGCGGTGTTTCAGGCTCTGAAACACTTTCTCCCAGACCTCAGAGATCATCATGTTCTTGTCCGGTCAGACAACATGTCTGTGGTCTCTTACATAAACCACCAGGGGGGTCTGCGCTCACGTCCATTGTACAAGCTGGCGCGCCAGATCCTGTTGTGGTCCCAGGGGAAACTTCGGTCGCTGAGAGCGATTTATATCCCAGGATACTTAAATCGGGGAGCGGACATCCTGTCAAGGCAGGGGCCGAGGCCCGGGGAGTGGAGACTTCACCCCGAGGTGGTGGAGCTCCTTTGGAGGCACTTCGGTCGGGCCGAAGTGGACCTCTTTGCATCCAGGGAGAATTCACACTGCCCGCTGTGGTTTTCCCTGAGTCCTCCAGCTCCATTGGGGCTGGATGCGTTGGTACAGGAGTGGCCGAGGGCACCCCTGTACGCATTTCCCCGGTTGCTCTGCTCCCAGGGGTTCTGGAAAGGATTCGCCAGGAGGGGGTCAGTGTACTTCTGGTGGCCCCCCACTGGCCAACCAGGGTATGGTTTGCGGACCTGATTTCCCTTCTCGAGGGTCCTCCTCTGGAGATTCCGGTCAGGAGGGACCTTCTGTCTCAAGCAGACGGGGGGATACTCCACCCCCGTCCGGAACTGTGGAGGTTGTGGGCTTGGCCTCTGAGGGGGCCCAGCTCATAGATTCAGGTCTCTCGACTGAGGTCGTGGAGACCATCCTCCAGTCCAGAGCCCCATCCACGAGGAAGTTGTATGCCTTGAGGTGGAAACTGTTCACCTCTTGGTGTGGAGAGCGACAGTTGGATCCAGTTAACTGCCCGTTGTCGGCAGTGCTGGAATTCCTTCAGGAACGCTTCTCCACAGGGTTATCGTACTCCACACTAAAGGTGTACGTGGCGGCCCTATCCGCTTACCATGTTCCTTTGAGTGGAGCTTCTCTTGGGAGACATACCCTGGTAACCCGTTTCCTTCGTGGTATCCTGAGGCTGAGGCCGGTAGTGCGTACGAGGGTACCGACCTGGGATCTAGCGGTTGTGTTGGAGGGGCTCTGTTTAGCACCTTTCGAGCCCATTGATGAGGTGCCTGAGAAGTTTGTTACTCTCAAAACCATCTTTCTCCTAGCCATCTCTTCCCTAAAGAGGATTGGAGATATTCAGGCGCTGTCGGTTTCCCCCTCGTGCTTGGAATTTGCTCCCGGTATGGCGAAGGCTTTCATCCTCCCTAGACCGGGGTATGTTCCGAAGGTTCCAACTACGGTTGTCAAACCTATAGTGCTACAGGCCTTCTGTCCTCCTCCGTTTCGGACACCAGACCAGGAAAAACTAAATCTGCTCTGCCCGGTGAGGGCCTTAGACGTGTATGTCCACAGAGCTGCCCTGTGGAGGAAATCAGAACAATTATTTGTCTGCTTTGGGCCTCCTAATAGAGGTTCTGCGGCGTCTAAGCAGAGAATGAGTAAGTGGGTGGTCGAGGCCATTTCACTTGCTTATGAGTCCTCCGGTCAGCCTTCTCCCTTGGCTGTCCGGGCTCATTCAACCCGGAGTATGGCTGCCTCTAAGGCATTATTATCAGGAGTTCCCTTGTGTGACATCTGTGAGGCGGCAGGATGGTCTTCACCACACACATTTGTGAAGTTTTACCATCTGGACTTCAGCTCCACCCCAGGGGCGCAGATGCTTTCGTCAGAATGTGCTCTCTGATATTCATACAACGGACACCTGCTCGCATGGCGGCGTTGGTATTAGCGTTCCCACGGCGTTTACACGCAGCTCGAAGTTCCCTGAATGGGAACGTCTCTGGTTACGTATGTAACCTTAGTTCCCTGAAGGGAACGAGACGCTGCGTGTCCATGCCATACTCCCAGCATGCCCGTGAGCGCTTGCTTCAGTCTTATCAGAAGCTGTTGCGCTTGTGTTTCGGGGATGCTTTATAGTTTCCTGGTCGATACGTCACCCCGCCTATGACGTTCCGTCTCGCCATTGGACAGATTTCATACGTGCTTCATGACTCGTCACGCAGAGGCGTTCCCACGGCGTTTACACGCAGCGTCTCGTTCCCTTCAGGGAACTAAGGTTACATACGTAACCAGAGACGTTTTCTTGATGTTCGAGTATACATATGTGACGGGAAACTCCATACCGATCTGTACCAAAAACCAACGGATCGCAACACTATTTTAAGAGGCAATCCTAGACCTGTAATTAAGAGTTTACCTATCAGTCAATTCAAGCGAGTGCGTAGAGTGTGCAGCACAGATGAATCTTATATTCATCAATCCAATGATTTAACTAAAAGATTCTTGAATCGTGGTTACCGTACAGAATGGATCGAAAATGCCAAAAATAAATCCAACGAGACATCTCAATTACAGTGTTTGCGTACAAAACATAATAAAACGCAAGTTCTTAATGCTCCTATTTGCTCGACGAAGTACTCAGTATTGGGTGCGGAGTAGGGCTGGACGATTAACCGAAAAATAATCGAAAACCGAAATTCAGAGCCTGTAACCGACGTAATTTTACCATGTCATTTTCTTTTTTCGTTTTTTCAATCCTATTAATATTTCCGCCCACTGTGTGTTAATGAACTTTCCCTTTAAAACGTATTACCGCGCGCGACTGCGTGTCGTCACGTGAGTCCGCCCAGTCCAGTCTGCGACAGAGACAACATGGAGGGGAACTCAAATACAGAGGAACCGCTTGTGGCAAAGAAACACGCAGTGTCTGTCGTTTGGACACATTTTGGTTTTGATAAAGACGACACCGATCAAACCCAAGTCAAACGCAAACACTGCAGAAAAACCGTTATAGCGACCAAAGGTAATACCAGCAATCTTTTTCAACACTTGGAGCGCAAACATTTTAACGAATATGAACAGTGCAAGGCTTAAGAAAAGAGAGAGGCTGACAAAAACTCAGCAACAAGTGCCTCCACAAAGCAACCGTCGATAACGCAAGCATTTCTTAATGCTACTCCATATGAAAAAGATTCAAGAAGATGGAAAGAAATAACTGACGCAATTTGTTACTACATCGCGAAGGACATGGCTCCCATAGCTACAGTGGAGCACAGTGGGTTTAAACAACTGCTTAGAAAACTTGACAGAAGATACACTGTGCCATCGCGACCATATTTTTCCCAAACTGCGCTGCCCAACATGTACCAAACATGTCGTAAAAAGGTAGCTGCTGAACTTAACTCTGTTAAGCACTTTGCATTCACATCTGATCTGTAATCAAGTAGGACGATGGACCCATATTTGAGCCTTACATTGCACTACACTGACGATGAGTGGATGATGCGCAACAGGTGCCTTGAGACAGCATATTTTCCTGTCGATCACACGTCAGAGATGATTGCACAGGGCCTGAGAGATATGCTTTCTGCGTGGGAACTAACAAAAGAGAACCTTGTGGCTATTACGACAGACAACGGCGCTAATGTTGTCAAAGCTGCACAGCTCAACGGATGGACACGGCAGCAGTGTTTTGGACACAGGCTGCACCTGGCAATTGGTAAGTGCACCAATGCTATAATTTGTATGAGGTGACGGGCTGCTATATTCTTTATTTGTTTAGATCATACATTTTAACATCTAAATGTTTTTTAATGAACCCGCTATGGGGCTACGCATATCTCCAGTTCTAATGTTGCTACGATGTTCACTAATACGAAAGCGTAATTGTCTGAATGTTTTACCCACATATGCAAGACCACAGGGACCGCGAATTAAATAAATCACGTGAGTGGAAGAACAGGTAATGGTACCCCGTATCGGAATATAACGACCAGTACGTGGATGACTAAAAGATTTACGTTTTTGAGTAAAACCACACTGGGCGCAATTACCACACCTATAATTACCTGGAGGAAGAGTTGGAATACCTGGTTTTGTACGTGAAGGATATTCAGATTTTACCAGCAAGTCACGAAGATTGTTTTGACATTTAAAGACTAATTTCGGACCGTTTTTAAAAACACCTGATTATTTAGGATCACTTGAAATAATATGCCAGTGTTTATTTAAGATTTTACGGAACTCCGCACTAGGGCTGTAACGATTTGGGCAAAAATCATAATCGCGATTAATCAAACAAGTTACTTCGATTACGATTATTGAACGATTATTTAAAAAAAAATTAAAAATCGTTCTTATGTCACTAGCAACTGGCAAGACTTATATTGTAAATATGTTCACGGTTATTTTTTCTAATGAAAGAGTGCATAATCCTATCTTTTTGATTCTAAAATAAGAAACCACACAGATAGCTATTAATGCTTATTTATTAAATATTTCAAACAACTGAATCAAACAAACAATTGAAACAAATCAAACAATTGAAACAAAGCATACAATGCTTGAAATTAAAATGTCTTAAAGTCTTTAAGGTTTTAATGTAAAAAAAAAATCCTAAAAATGTTGAAAATAAAGATCTGTTAAAAAGTTATTTTTGTAAACAAAATAAAATTGTGAATGTTGCCTTAAAAGTAAAATATAACTTGTATCTCTTGTAAACAAAATAAATGATTGTAAATATTGCCTTAAGTCAAATTGAACTTGTATCTCTTGTAAACAAAATAAATTATTGTAAATATTGCCTTAAGTCAAATAGAACTTTCATCTCTTGTAAACAAAATAAATGATTGTAAATATTGCCTTAAGTCAAATAGAACTTGTATCTCTTGTAAACAAAATAAATTATTGTAAATATTGCCTTAAAAGTCAAATAGAACTTGTATCTCTTGTAAACAAAAGTTAAATAATGCCATGTGCAAAAATAAGAGCAAGAGCAGGGCTTGGACAAGGCACCTCTGATGGATCAGCTGGCTGTGTATCTTCTCATTGCATTAAAGAAGTGAATCTTACTCATGCTCACTGTGTGATCATCTTCTCAAGGGATCTTGTCCTGTCACTCTCTATCCATTTACTCCAGGTTCTTACGTAGAAACACTAGCATGTTTACCTTTTCAGGTTTCAGGCAGGATCTTAGGCATGTAACAATGTTTCCTCCTGAACTGAAAACACGTTCTGATGGGGAGCTAGTGGCTGGTATGGAGAGATATTTTTTTGCCACCTTACTTACATTTGGGAAGTGTACATGATGCTTTCCCCACCATTCCAGTGGATTTTCCTCACTATCCAGCAAGGGGGACACTAAGTAGCTGCTCAGCTCTGCTTCTAGTGTTTGCTCAAGTGACAAAGTGGGTGCAGTTGAAGGAGTTGCCTCACTTCCTAATAAAAGGAAATAATTCCTAATTAAAAACTTCCTAATGACCTCTTTGGCTTCTTTGCTTCTGATGAAGACATAGAGGGCTGTTGTGTACTCTCAGTGGTACTTTCCCTGAGGACTGCAGCTGCTGACACCATCTCTGTTTTCACTTTCTCCTGAATGGTGGCGACATGGTGCACAGAAATGTATGTTGTTTTAAATCTGGGATCAATAAAACTGGCGGTGTCCAGTAGCTCTTCTGTGATGGGGTCTGAGTACTTCTCCTTAAGGTATGAAAGGATGCTGGTTTTGATTGTTTAGTCAGCTCCACGTCATCTTCCTCCTCAGCCAGCACTCGTGAATTAAGAATGTGTAGGACAGGCTTCACGAATGAAATGGTCACATACTCTTCTCCTGACAGGGCATCTGTAAACTCCATCAATGGGGAAAGAGCTCTGTTGACAGCCTCTAAGACATCCAGGTCAGCCCAAGATGGAATAAGGTGGAATAACACATCTACAGCTTTTTTTAATTTATACTCTAATGATGACTTAAAGTAGTGTTTTTTTACATTGTAATGTGTAATGTTTACATTGTTTTATTGTTGTCACACTCACAGTATTTTAGTGTGCTGAAGGGACAATTAATATTTATACAGCACCCTTTTAAACACAAAGTGATTCAGCACAGAAAATTAAAAGCTCAAGTCAATTAAAGACAATCAGGCCATAATATCAGCGCTTTGCAGTATATTGGTATAGAAAAAGTAACAAAACCCTCAAGAGGAGGAAATTATGAGAATAAACTATTACAGAGGGAATGTTTTTGAATTTACACCTTAAGTACTTTGTCACCTTTAGGGTTGAATGAGGATTTTGATATTAAGCCTTTTTTTATAGCATTTATTTTTCTTTCTTTTTTTTGTAAAAATGAATTGTAATTCTCACATGACTTGTATTTGTCACGTTACTTGCATTTTCCATGTGACCCTTTGTGTGTGCCTAATTAAGGTAATCATCTGTGATCTACTTGTGATATTGTGTGTGCCTCAGGGCCGGCTCTAGGTTATTTGGTGCCCAAGGCGGGAGTGCCCCCCCCCCATATATATATATATATATATATATATAGAAAAATCCATCATAAATCTGAAAATTTTTACACAGAAATGAAGGCCTAGCACTAGAGCATAAATGCAATGTATCATAAAAAATAATTTTTTCATATGCAAGCTAATGGTGTAGTTGAGGAATTGTGTGGTAAATGGATAAAAATTTATATCTCCAAAAACACAGCATTAATGAATAGATGAGAAGTAAACAAAAAAAATATAATAATGTATATTTTTTGTACAATTACTCAATAAATTGTTGGGGTCATATATACCCCGGCCCGAAGCCCAGAAGTGTAAACAGGAAACGAAGACCAATTGAAGGTATAATGCCGACGAACTAGCGCTGATGAAAGCCGATGTCGCCTCTCGTCCCCTCTCGTCGGGGTAAAAAGCTGCACTTGAACCATGACTGAAAGAGAACAGGCGACTGTCAGCTAGAATGTGCGTTCTGCGTCTGCGTGCAATGAGCCAACTTTCTATTTCTGCAGATATATTAGTCTATATTCGTCATTCAAAAAGGAAAACCGACGCTGCCGCCGCAGATAACGTTACACATAACGTAAACAAAGCAGCGCATGCTTACCGTTTTGAATATACGCGGGCATCCCCTTGTCAACATGTCGAATCGGGTGAAACAAAGCCGACGAGGACTATTTTGAGCCGACGGCACGGAACCGCGTGGAACACACCGAGGAAACTAAAGCGCTAAAACCAGCTTGTCAGATGTTTTCGCGCCACTCCCGGTTGCTGAGCAACGCGCGTGAGTTTGACAGCAGCCTGTCAGAGTGAGGGCCAATCCCAATTCTACCCCTTACCCCTTCACTTTCCCCTAGCCCTACCCCTTCGCCTTCCCCTTGACCCTTGAAACAGAGTGGCAATGCGTAGGGGTGAAAATATTCCCCTAAGAAATGGGACACCACTACGCCCCCGTTAAACGTCATTATAAGTCGTCACTAGCGCCTACGTCACAGGAGATGCGCCGATGTTTATCACAACTTCCAAGATCCCGTCGACAGCTGCAGTTATCAGTCCCGTGGGTTACAGCTATTTTCTTGCATTTATCTTGTGAAGTTCGCAGGAAACAACGTAGACGACGAAAATATGTTGCGGGACTATCGTTAGCAAACTACAGTAATTTTAGCGATTTTTTTACAAACGTTTCTGTGAAGAAACTGACCGTAAATATGAACACAATATTGAATGTAACATAAAGCAAATCATTATTTGTCGTTATAATACTTATTAAAGCCACAAATACTTAAATTTATGGGTCTCCTTTGTCGCTTGGGCAGCCAGCCTGGGTTAGCAGTGACACTTCTCATACCCCTTCGTTTGAAGTGTGCTCCCGAAAAATCTTCGTTTGAAGGGCTATCTGGCCCTTCACCCTAGCCCTCCCCCTCCAACCAAAAGAGAATTGGGACAACCCTACCCCTTCACGTGGACACGCAAAACGGAGGGGAAGGGGAAAGTGAAGGGGTAAGGGGTAGAATTGGGATTGGCCCTGACTCAGTCGTTTTTTAGGATTGTATAATCTTGTAAAAGAAATGTACAAAAACAAGCAGTGTGTGGACAATGCACAGTAAAAGTGTACAGCGTGTGTGCAGCTTTCATCATACGATACATACATTTAATTAACTTTTTTTTTTTCAATTCTGCAATTTGCGCCCCGTCCAGCAGATGGCGCCCCAGGCGGCCGCCTGTGTCGCCTGTCGGCAAAGCCGGCCCTGGTGTGCCTAATTAAAGGCAATTATCTGTATCTATTTAAAGTTGACTTCATACTGCATGTAGATTGTCCCTGATGAAGACCTGAGGGTCGAAACGTTGCTTTTTTAATTTTTTTTTGGAGCAGTTCCTTTTCAGTGTGCGGACTTCACACTTCTTCATTTTTGTTTACTTCATTTAGTTGTCCTGCACCTGGGCCCAATTTGGGTGTTTGGGATGTGCACACCAATTTTGTATATTTTTTGACACCACATGCAGTTCAGCCATGTCTTCCCCTTGACAGACTCGAGTACACTCCCACTTCCCTTGGATTGGGACTACCATATGTATCAGGGACTGCCATATGTTCAGATCACTCTGGGCTAGTACATGTGTGTATTCCGGGCCTTCATCAGGCGGACTGGCTTCCGCAGCGTTCCCTTCCCTTTTTTTACGGGTAAGGGCATGTTTTCCCAGTGTTGCAATCCAAATGCAATACAGACTAAACATTGAAAACAGAAAACAGTTGAAACAGTTGACTTGCAATGAGGATAAAGATACACAAAAATGTTTTCAGTGATGAGTTACTGGCTGCCACAAACATGAAACCATCCAAATTCACATATGAGAACCAAACACCCAATCACTATAAAGAAAATGCAAACCTAACAAGTCCGCAATAGTATTGTATTGGGATAGTATACTATTAGTATACAATAGTATACTATTGCGGACTTGTTAGGTTTCCATTGTTAAGTGTAAAATCTGTGTCCTGAAACAAAACCAGCTCTTATTTGGCAACAGCCTAATAGGCGTTAAACCTACTGTCAATAGACTGATTTGTTGCCATTGTTTTTAAGGCCAAATTGTCATCTGTGAACTTGAAGAGCTTTAGAGGTGCTGTCATTTCACAGCATGCTGCCTTGTGATGCTTCAGTTCCTAATTTATGCTTTAACTCACATGCTGTTTCCTGACAAATAAGAGGTCTGCTATTATCATATTGCTCAGAGGTTATTTGTTCATTGCTGAGAAAACTTAATGAAGTTGTTTCATACAGGGACCCTGTCATTGCTTGACAAGTGAAGTTTTCTTTCCTTTGTTGACATTTAATGGCTCTTCCTTTTTTAAAATTACCAAACTGAATGAATTTAGATTTTTTTCCCCCTTTATTTATTTATTTTTTTTACTTTTGATCACAAGAGTCCAGTATGAGATGTTATTAGAGTGATCTCTTCTGAAAAACTAACAGGGTTGTCTTCTTATTAGGAAGAAACATCTAAAAGCAGATGATGCTTTCTAGGAGAAAAAACTGAGGCATTAAAGCCATCTTATTTGTGATTTTTCTTTCCTATTAGAGAGATGTTGGTGCAGTTAAAGAGCCACAGATAGTTTAATTTAGGCTAGTAATGAGGCTGCTAATTCAGATGCCAAGGGAGCCGATAGATTGGCTCTTGTGGCATTTGTGGAATTGACTTTGCTAATTGGTGGTAGAAAATATTTGGTTTATGTAGTTTAAAGGTCAACCGCTGTCAAAAAATAAATTTTGAAGTGAAACGTTAAATGAGTTCTGGTTTCTAAAATGGAAATTGATGAGCTGTTTCGTGTGTACACCACCTTAAATGCAAATGAGCTGCATATCCCCGCCCTGCCTTTGGATGAGGGCGTAACTTGATACCTATGGCAGTCGGTACTGAGAGAGTGAGAGAAACCGCTGTTTTGAATGTCATTCAGCGTATGTTTGAATCGGAATCTAAAAATAGTACGAAGAGACTCCGGCAGAATAAACACAAATGAGAATGGACCAGTACGTCTCGGTATGGTTATTCGATACATTTATGTACTAATAGAGTTGCAATCGCATCCCATTTGCAATTATGGATGTGGAACACACACACACAGACACACACAAACACACTAACGCTGCGCAATTTTTTGAAACTACATACACATACTGTGATAAGGTTCGCTAAGTACAAACGAAATTACATCTATGCAAGGGACCTGTTGCGTCATGTTTACTTGGTGCTTCTGTGGAAAATGTGAGGAGATGGCTAACTTACAGAACAAGAACATATATGCAGTTTTTAATACAATATCTTTAAAAATATATATATTTATAAACATGTAGTTACACACTATACAAACAAGGTTTTTATTTATTATTTTATGTACACAGATATCTGAAAAGACTATTATTAGCTT
>NW_024121555.1:0-50908 GCF_016745375.1 Pimephales promelas
ATGTCGGTCAAACAAGCGGCGGGGGCTGCTTCGTTAAAGGTCACTTCCTGTTGCCAGCAGGTGGCGCTATGACTGTGGGTGAATGTCGGCATGTAGATTTGTTCAGGGCGGGACTCTTGTCAAATGTGTAAAATTTCGTGCAGATCTGGGCATTTACAGCCAAGTTACTACAACTTCCTGTTTCATGGCGAATCATCGACGCCACGGACACGCCCATCGACGAAAACGCGCAGATAGCACAACTTTACATCGTCAATGCCTTTAGAAGGTACAGCAGAAATTTGAAGTTGATCCGACTAAATCCCTAGGAGGAGTTCGTTAAAGTACGGAGTGTGTAAATCGTCCAAAAATGGCCGCCAAATTCAAAATGGCGGACTTCCTGTCGAGTTTAGGGTATGGGTTCTTGAGGCTTTTTTGTGCGTCTTGATATGATACACGTCCCCACCAAATTTCGTGCATGTACGTTGAACGTGGACGAGGGGCTAATTTTTTCCAATTTTCTAGGTGGCGCTAGCGTGCCATTTTGCCACGCCCATCCGCGAATCCCACAAAATACGCAATTTTTCACCAGTCCTGACATGCGTGCCAAATTTGGTGAGTTTTTGAGCATGTTGCGGCCCCGAAAATGGCGCTTACTTTGCAGAAAAAAGAAAAAAAATTAAAGCTGCAAGCAGCGATGGGCGGGCCCTCGCACCTGTAGCGCGTCGGGGTGTGAGGCGGCCGCGTTGCATATTTTGCAGCTCAGCCGGTGCGGCTGTGAATTTGCTACGCTGCTTCATTAAAGGTCACTTCCTATTGCCAGCAGGTGGCGCTATGACTGTGGGTGAATGTCGGCATGTAGATTTGTTCAGGGCGGGACTCTTGTCAAATGTGTTAAATTTTGTGCAGATCTGGGCATTTACAGCCAAGTTACTACAACTTCCTTTTTCATGGCGAATCATCGACGCCAGGGCCACGCCCATCGACGAAAATGCGCAGATAGCACAACTTTACATCGTCAATGCCTTTAGAAGGCACAGCAGAAATTTTAAGTTGATCCGACTAAATCCCTAGGAGGAGTTCGTTAAAGTACGGAGTGTGTAAATCGTCCCAAATCGGTCGCCAAATTCAAAATGGCGGACTTCCTGTCGAGTTTAGGGTATGGGTTCTTGAGGCTTTTTTGTGCGTCTGGTCATGGTAGATGTACCACAGAAATTTCGTACATGTCGGTCAAACAAGCGGCGGGGGCTGCTTCGTTAAAGGTCACTTCCTGTTGCCAGCAGGTGGCGCTATGACTGTGGGTGAATGTCGGCATGTAGATTTGTTCAGGGCGGGACTCTTGTCAAATGTGTAAAATTTCGTGCAGATCTGGGCATTTACAGCCAAGTTACTACAACTTCCTGTTTCATGGCGAATCTTCGACGCCACGGACACGCCCATCGACGAAAACGCGCAGATAGCACAACTTTACATCGTCAATGCCTTTAGAAGGCACAGCAGAAATTTTAAGTCGATCCGACTAAATCCCTAGGAGGAGTTCGTTAAAGTACGGAGTCTGTAAATCGTCCAAAAATGGCCGCCAAATTCAAAATGGCGGACCTCCTGTCGAGTTTAGGGTATGGGTTCTTGAGGCTTTTTTGTGCGTCTTGATATGATACACGTCCCCACCAAATTTCGTGCATGTAGGTTGAACGTGGACGAGGGGCTAATTTTTTCCAATTTTCTAGGTGGCGCTAGCGAGCCATTTTGCCCCGCCCATCCGCGAAACCCACAAAATACGAAATTTTTCACCAGTCCTGACATGCGTGCCAAATTTGGTGAGTTTTTGAGCATGTTGCGGCCCCGAAAATGGCACTTACTTTGCAGAAAAAAGAAAAAAAAAAAAAATAACCCTAACAGTTTCAATAGGGTCCTCGCACTGTTAGTGCTCGGGCCCTAAAAATTATCCTAACAGTTTCAATAGGGTCCTCGCACTGTTAGTGCTCGGGCCCTAATTAAAGCTGCAAGCAGCGATGGGCGGGCCCTCGCACCTGTAGCGCGTCGGGGTGTGAGGCGGCAGCATTGCAAATTCTGGAGCTCAGCCGGTGCGGCTGTGAATTTGCTACGCTTCATTAAAGGTCACTTCCTGTTGCCAGCAGGTGGCGCTATGACTGTGGGTGAATGTCGGCATGTAGATTTGTTCAGGGCGGGACTCTTGTCAAATGTGTTAAATTTCGTGCAGATCTGGGCATTTACAGCCAAGTTACTACAACTTCCTGTTTCATGGCGAATCATCGACGCCACGGACACGCCCATCGACGAAAATGCGCAGATAGCACAACTTTACATCGTCAATGCCTTTAGAAGGTACAGCAGAAATTTGAAGTTGATCCGACTAAATCCCTAGGAGGAGTTCGTTAAAGTACGGAGTGTGTAAATAGTCCCAAAATGGCCTCCAAATTCAAAATGGCGGACTTCCTGTCAAGTTTAGGGCATCGCTCCAAGAGGCTTTTTGTGCGTCTGGTCATGGTAGATGTACCACAGAAATTTCGTACATGTCGGTCAAACAAGCGGCGTGGGCTGCTTCGTTAAAGGTCACTTCCTGTTGCCAGCAGGTGGCGCTATGACTGTGGGTGAATGTCGGCATGTAGATTTGTTCAGGGGGGACTCTTGTCAAATGTGTAAAATTTCGTGCAGATCTGGGCATTTACAGCCAAGTTACTACAACTTCCTGTTTCATGGCGAATCATCGACGCCACGGACACGCCCATCGACGAAAACGCGCAGATAGCACAACTTTACATCGTCAATGCCTTTAGAAGGCACAGCAGAAATTTGAAGTCGATCCGACTAAATCCCTAGGAGGAGTTCGTTAAAGTACGGAGTGTGTAAATCGTCCAAAAATGGCCGCCAAATTCAAAAAGGCGGACTTCCTGTCGAGTTTATGGTATGGATTCTTGAAGCTTTTTTGTGCGTCTTGATATGATACACGTCCCCACCAAATTTCGTGCATGTAGGTTGCACGTGGACGAGGGGCTAATTTTTTCCAATTTTCTAGGTGGCGCTAGCGTGCCATTTTGCCACGCCCATCCGCGAAACCCACAAAATACGAAATTTTTCACCAGTCCTGACATGCGTGCCAAATTTGGTGAGTTTTTGAGCATGTTGCGGCCCTGAAAATGGCGCTTACTTTGCAGAAAAAAGAAAAAAGAAAAAAGAAAAAAAATTAAAGCTGCAAGCAGCGATGGGCGGGCCCTCGCACCTGTAGCGCGTCGGGGTGTGAGGCGGCCGCGTTGCATATTCTGGAACTCAGCCGGTGCGGCTGTGAATTTGCTACGCTTCATTAAAGGTCACTTCCTGTTGCCAGCAGGTGGCGCTATGACTGTTGGTGAATGTCGGCATGTAGATTTGTTCAGGGCGGGACTCTTGTCAAATGTGTTAAATTTCGTTCAGATCTGGGCATTTACATCCAAGTTAATACAACTTTCTGTTTCATAGCGAATCATCAACGCCACGGACACGCCCATCGACAAAAATGCGTAAATAGCACAATTTTACATCATCAATGCCTTTAGAAGGCACAGCAGAAATTTGAAGTCGATCCGACTAAATCCCTAGGAGGAGTTCGTTAAAGTACGTAATGAGTAAATCATCCAAAAATGGCGGTAAAATTAGAAATGGCCGATTTCCTGTTGAGTTTAGGGCATCGCTCCAAGAGACTTTTCTGTGCGTCTGGATATGTTAGTTGTACCACAAAAATTTCGTACATGTCGGTCAAACATGCGGCAGGGGCTGCTTCGTTAAAGGTCACTTCCTGTTGCCACTAGGTGGCGCTATGACTGTGGGTGAATGTCGGCATGTAGATTTGTTCAGGACGGGACTCTTGTCAAATGTGTAAAATTTCGTGCAGATCTGGGCATTTACAGCCAAGTTACTACAACTTCCTGTTTCATGGCGAATCATCGACGCCACGGACACGCCCATCGACGAAAACGCACAGATAGCACAACTTTACATCGTCAATGCCTTTAGAAGGCACAGCAGAAATGTGAAGTCGATCCGACTAAAGCCCTAGGAGGAGTTAGTTAAAGTACGTAATGAGTAAATCATCCAAAAATGGCGGTAAAATTAGAAATGGCTGACTTCCTGTTGAGTTTAGGGCATCGCTCCAAGAGACTTTTCTGTGCGTCTGGACATGGTAGATGTACCACAGAAATTTCGTACATGTCGGTCAAACATGCGACGGGGGCTGCTTCGTTAAAAGTCACTTCCTCTTGCCACAAGGTGGCGCTATGAATGTGGGTGAATGTCGGCATGTAGATTTGTTCAGGGCGGGACTCTTGTCAAATGTGTAAAATTTCGTGTAGATCTGGGCATTTACAGCCAAGTTACTACAACTTCCTGTTTCATGGCGAATCATCGACGCCACGGACACGCCCATCGACGAAAACGCGCAGATAGCACAACTTTACATCGTCAATGCCTTTAGAAGGTACAGCAGAAATTTTAAGTTGATCCGACTAAATCCCTAGGAGGAGTTCGTTAAAGTACGGAGTGTGTAAATCGTCCCAAATCGGTCGCCAAATTCAAAATGGCGGACTTCCTGTCGAGTTTAGGGTATGGGTTCTTGAGGCTTTTTTGTGCGTCTGGTCATGGTAGATGTACCACAGAAATTTCGTACATGTCGGTCAAACAAGCGGCGGGGGCTGCTTCGTTAAAGGTCACTTCCTGTTGCCAGCAGGTGGCGCTATGACTGTGGGTGAATGTCGGCATGTAGATTTGTTCAGGGCGGGACTCTTGTCAAATGTGTAAAATTTCGTGCAGATCTGGGCATTTACAGCCAAGTTACTACAACTTCCTGTTTCATGGCGAATCTTCGACGCCACGGACACGCCCATCGACGAAAACGCGCAGATAGCACAACTTTACATCGTCAATGCCTTTAGAAGGCACAGCAGAAATTTTAAGTCGATCCGACTAAATCCCTAGGAGGAGTTTGTTAAAGTACGGAGTGTGTAAATCGTCCAAAAATGGCCGCCAAATTCAAAATGGCGGACCTCCTGTCGAGTTTAGGGTATGGGTTCTTGAGGCTTTTTTGTGCGTCTTGATATGATACACGTCCCCACCAAATTTCGTGCATGTAGGTTGAACGTGGACGAGGGGCTAATTTTTTCCAATTTTCTAGGTGGCGCTAGCGAGCCATTTTGCCCCGCCCATCCGCGAAACCCACAAAATACGAAATTTTTCACCAGTCCTGACATGCGTGCCAAATTTGGTGAGTTTTTGAGTATGTTGCGGCCCCGAAAATGGCACTTACTTTGCAGAAAAAAAAATAAATAAATAAATAAATAAATAATCCTAACAGTTTCAATAGGGTCCTCGCACTGTTAGTGCTCGGGCCCTAAAAATAATCCTAACAGTTTCAATAGGGTCCTCGCACTGTTAGTGCTCGGGCCCTAATTAAAGCTGCAAGCAGCGATGGGCGGGCCCTCGCACCTGTAGCACATCGAAGTCTGAGGCGTCCGCGTTGCACATTCTGGAGCTCAGCTGTGTACATGCGGCCGGGCTGCTTTTTTAAAGGTCACTTCCTGTTGCCAGCAGGTGGCGCTATGACTGTGGGCTAATATCGGCATGTACATGTGTTCAGGGAGGGACTCTTGTCAAATGTGTAAAATTTCTGCGCAGATCTGGGCATTTACACCAAGTTACAACAACTTCCTGTTTCATGGCGAATCATCGACGCCACGGACACGCCCATCGACGAAATCGCGCAGATAGCACAACTTTACATCATCAATGCCTTTAGAAGGCACAGCAGAAATTTGAAGTCGATCCGACTAAATCCCTAGGAGGAGTTAGTTAAAGTACGTAATGAGTAAATCATCCAAAAATGGCGGTAAAATTAGAAATGGCTGACTTCCTGTTGGGTTTAAGGCATCGCTCCAAGAGACTTTTCTGTGCGCCGGTAGATGTACCACAGAAATTTCGTACATGTTGGTCAAACATGTGGCGGGGGCTGCTTCGTTAAAGGCCACTTCCTGTTGCCACTAGGTGGCGCTATGACTGAGGGTGAATGTCGGCATGTAGATTTGTTCAGGGCGGGACTCTTGTCAAATGTGTAAAATTTCGTGCAGATCTGGGCATTTACAGCCAAGTTACTACAACTTCCTGTTTCATGGCGAATCATCGACGCCACGGACACGCCCATTGACGAAAACGTGCAGATAGCACAACTTTACATTGTCAATGCCTTTAGAAGGCACAGCAGAAATTTGAAGTCGATCCGACTAAATCCCTAGGAGGAGTTCGTTAAAGTACGGAGTGTGTAAATCGTCCCAAAATGGGCGCCAAATTCAAAATGTCGGACTTCCTGTCGAGTTTAGGGTATGGGTTCTTGAGGCTTTTTTGTGCGTCTGGTCATGGTAGATGTACCACAGAAATTTCGTACATGTCGGTCAAACAAGCGGCGGGGGCTGCTTCGTTAAAGGTCACTTCCTGTTGCCAGCAGGTGGCGCTATGACTGTGGGTGAATGTCGGCATGTAGATTTGTTCAGGGCGGGACTCTTGTCAAATGTGTAAAATTTCGTGCAGATCTGGGCATTTACAGCCAAGTTACTACAACTTCCTGTTTCATGGCGAATCTTCGACGCCACGGGCACGCCCATTGACGAAAACGCGCAGATAGCACAACTTTACATCGTCAATGCCTTTAGAAGGCACAGCAGAAATTTGAAGTCGATCCGACTAAATCCCTAGGAGGAGTTTGTTAAAGTACGGAGTGTGTAATTCGTCCAAAAATGGCCGCCAAATTCAAAATGGCGGACTTCCTGTCGAGTTTATGGTATGGGTTCTTGAGGCTTTTTTGTGCGTCTTGATATGATACACGTCCCCACCAAATTTCGTGCATGTAGGTTGAACGTGGACGGGGGGCTAATTTTTTCCAATTTTCTAGGTGGCGCTAGCGTGCCATTTTGCCACGCCCATCCGCGAAACACACAAAATACGAAATTTTTCACCAGTCCTGACATGCGTGCCAAATTTGGTGAGTTTTTGAGCATGTTGCGGCCCCGAAAATGGCGCTTACTTTGCAGAAAAAAGAAAAAAGAAAAAAGAAAAAAGTAATTAAAGCTGCAAGCAGCGATGGGCGGGCCCTCGCACCTGTAGCACGTCGGGGTGTGAGGCCGCTGCGTTGCATATTCTGGAGCTCAGCCGGTGTGGCTGTGAATGTGCTACGCTGCTTCATTAAAGGTCACTTCCTGTTGCCAGCAGGTGGCGCTATGACTGTGGGTGAATGTCGGCATGTAGATTTGTTCAGGGCGGGACTCTTGTCAAATGTGTAAATTTCGTGCAGATCTGGGCATTTACAGCCAAGTTACTACAACTTCCTGTTTCATGGCGAATCATCGACGCCACGGACACGCCCATCGACGAAAACGCGCAGATAGCACAACTTTACATCGTCAATGCCTTTAGAAGGCACAGCAGAAATTTGAAGTCGATCCGACTAAAGCCCTAGGAGGAGTTAGTTAAAGTACGTAATGAGTAAATCATCCAAAAATGGCGGTAAAATTAGAAATGGCTGACTTCCTGTTGAGTTTAGGGCATCGCTCCAAGAGACTTTTCTGTGCGTCTGGACATGGTAGATGTACCACAGAAATTTCGTACATGTCGGTCAAACATGCGGCGGGGGCTGCTTCGTTAAATGTCACTTCCTCTTGCCACTAGGTGGCGCTATGAATGTGGGTGAATGTCGGCATGTAGATTTGTTCAGGGCGGGACTCTTGTCAAATGTGTAAAATTTCGTGTAGATCTGGGCATTTACAGCCAAGTTACTACAACTTCCTGTTTCATGGCGAATCATCGACGCCACGGACACGCCCATCGACGAAAACGCGCAGATAGCACAACTTTACATCGTCAATGCCTTTAGAAGGTACAGCAGAAATTTGAAGTTGATCCGACTAAATCCCTAGGAGGAGTTCGTTAAAGTACGGAGTGTGTAAATCGTCCCAAATCGGTCGCCGAATTCAAAATGGCGGACTTCCTGTCGAGTTTAGGGTATGGGTTCTTGAGGCTTTTTTGTGCGTCTGGTCATGGTAGATGTACCACAGAAATTTCGTACATGTCGGTCAAACAAGCGGCGGGGGCTGCTTCGTTAAAGGTCACTTCCTGTTGCCAGCAGGTGGCGCTATGACTGTGGGTGAATGTCGGCATGTAGATTTGTTCAGGGCGTGACTCTTGTCAAATGTGTAAAATTTCGTGCAGATCTGGGCATTTACAGCCAAGTTACTACAACTTCCTGTTTCATGGCGAATCTTCGACGCCACGGACACGCCCATCGACGAAAACGCGCAGATAGCACAACTTTACATCGTCAATGCCTTTAGAAGGCACAGCAGAAATTTTAAGTCGATCCGACTAAATCCCTAGGAGGAGTTCGTTAAAGTACGGAGTCTGTAAATCGTCCAAAAATGGCCGCCAAATTCAAAATGGCGGACCTCCTGTCGAGTTTAGGGTATGGGTTCTTGAGGCTTTTTTGTGCGTCTTGATATGATACACGTCCCCACCAAATTTCGTGCATGTAGGTTGAACGTGGACGAGGGGCTAATTTTTTCCAATTTTCTAGGTGGCGCTAGCGTGCCATTTTGCCCCGCCCATCTGCGAAACCCACAAAATACGAAATTTTTCACCAGTCCTGACATGCGTGCCAAATTTGGTGAGTTTTTGAGCATGTTGCGGCCCCGAAAATGGCACTTACTTTGCAGAAAAAAGAAAAAAAAAAAAAAAAAAAAATAACCCTAACAGTTTCAATAGGGTCCTCGCACTGTTAGTGCTCGGGCCCTAATTAAAGCTGCAAGCAGCGATGGGCGGGCCCTCGCACCTGTAGCGCGTTGGGGTGTGAGGCGGCCGCGTTGCATATTCTGCGGCTCAGCCGGTGCAGCTGTGAAATTTTTCGCTGCTTCGTTAAAGGTCACTTCCTGTTGCCACTAGGTGGCGCTATGACTTAGGGTGAATTCGGGCATGTAGATTTGTTCAGGGCGGGACTCTTGTCAAATGTGTAAAATTTCATTCAGATCTGGGCATTTACAGCCAAGTTACTACAACTTCCTGTTTCATGGCGAATCATCGACGCCACGGACACGCCCATCGACGAAAACGCGCAGATAGCACAACTTTACATCGTCAATGCCTTTAGAAGGCACAGCAGAAATTTGAAGTGGATCCGACTAAATCCCTAGGAGGAGTTAGTTAAAGTACGTAATGAGTAAATCATCCAAAAATGGCGGTAAAATTAGAAATGGCTGACTTCCTGTTGAGTTTAGGGCATCGCTTCAAGAGACTTTTCTGTGCGTCTGGACATGGTAGATGTACCACAGAAATTTCGTACATGTCGGTCAAACATGCGGCGGGGGCTGCTTCGTTAAAGGTCACTTCCTCTTGCCACTAGGTGGCGCTATGACTGTGGATGAATATCGGCATGTAGATTTGTTCAGGGCGGGTCTCTTGTCAAATGTGTAAAATTTCCTGCAGATCTGGGCATTTATAGCCAAGTTACTACAACTTCCTGTTTCATGGCGAAACATCGATGCCACGGACATGCCCATCGACGAAAACGCGCAGATAGCACAACTTTACATCGTCAATACCTTTAGAAGGCACAGCAGAAATTTGAAGTGGATCCGACTAAATCCCTAGGAGGAGTTCGTTAAAGTACGTAATGAGTAAATCATCCAAAAATGGCTGTAAAATTAGAAATGGCCGACTTCCTGTTGAGTTTAGGGTATCGCTCCAAGAGACTTTTCTGTGCGTCTGGCCATGGTAGATGTACCACAGAAATTTCGTACATGTCGGTCAAACATGTGGCGGGGGATGCTTCATTAAAGGTCACTTCCTGTTGCCAGCAGGTGGCGCTATTACTGTGGGTGAATGTCGCTATGTAGATTTGTTCAGGGCGGGACTCTTGTCAAATGTGTAAAATTTCGTGCAGATCTGGGCATTTACAGCCAAGTTACTACAACTTCCTGTTTCATGGCGAATCATCGACGCCACGGACACGTCCATCGACGAAAACGCGCAGATAGCACAACTTTACTTTGTCGATGCCTTTAGAAGGCACAGCAGAAATTTGAAGTCGATCGGACTAAATCACTAGGAGGAGTTTGTTAAAGTATTGAGTGTGTAAATCGTCCCAAAACTGATGCCAAATTCAAAATGGCCGACTTCCTGTTGAGTTTAGGGTATGGGTTCTTGAGGCTTTTTTGTGCGTCTTGATATGATACACGTCCCCACCAAATTTCGTGTTTGTAGGTTGAACGTGGACGAGGGGCTAATTTTTTCCAATTTTCTAGGTGGCGCTAGGGAGCCATTTTGCCACGCCCATCCGCGAAACCCACAAAATACGAAATTTTTCACCAGTCCTGACATGCGTGCCAAATTTGGTGAGTTTTTGAGCATGTTGAGGCCCCGAAAATGGCGCTTACTTTGCAGAAAAAAGAAAAAAGAAAAAAGAAAAAAGAAAAAAGAAAAAAGAAAAAAGAAAAAAAAAAATAATCCTAACAGATTCAATAGGGTCCTCGCACTGTTAGTGCTCGGGCCCTAATTAAAGCTGCAAGCAGCGATGGGCGGGCCCTCGCACCTGTAGCGTGTTGGGGTGTGAGGCGGCCGCGTTGCATATTCTGCGGCTCAGCCGGTGCAGCTGCGAAATTTTTCGCTGCTTCGTTAAAGGTCACTTCCTGTTGCCACTAGGTGGCGCTATGACTGTGGGTGAATGTCGGCATGTAGATTTGTTCAGGGCAGGACTCTTGTCAAATGTGTAAAATTTCGTGCAGATCTGGGCATTTACAGCCAAGTTACTACAACTTCCTGTTTCATGGCGAATCATCGACGCCACGGACACGCCCATCGACGAAAACGCGCAGATAGCACAACTTTACATCGTCAATGCCTTTAGAAGGTACAGCAGAAATTTGAAGTTGATCCGACTAAATCCCTAGGAGGAGTTCGTTAAAGTACGGAGTGTGTAAATCGTCCCAAATCGGTCGCCAAATTCAAAATGGCGGACTTCCTGTCGAGTTTAGGGTATGGGTTCTTGAGGCTTTTTTGTGCGTCTGGTCATGGTAGATGTACCACAGAAATTTCGTACATGTCGGTCAAACAAGCGGCGGGGGCTGCTTCGTTAAAGGTCACTTCCTGTTGCCAGCAGGTGGCGCTATGACTGTGGGTGAATGTCGGCATGTAGATTTGTTCAGGGCGGGACTCTTGTCAAATGTGTAAAATTTCGTGCAGATCTGGGCATTTACAGCCAAGTTACTACAACTTCCTGTTTCATGGCGAATCTTCGACGCCACGGACACGCCCATCGACGAAAACGCGCAGATAGCACAACTTTACATCGTCAATGCCTTTAGAAGGCACAGCAGAAATTTGAAGTCGATCCGACTAAATCCCTAGGAGGAGTTCGTTAAAGTACGGAGTGTGTAAATCGTCCAAAAATGGCCGCCAAATTCAAAATGGCGGACTTCCTGTCGAGTTTAGGGTATGGGTTCTTGAGGCTTTTTTGTGCGTCTTGATATGATACACGTCCCCACCAAATTTCGTGCATGTAGGTTGAACGTGGACGAGGGGCTAATTTTTTCCAATTTTCTAGGTGGCGCTAGCGTGCCATTTTGCCCCGCCCATCCGCGAAACCCACAAAATACGAAATTTTTCACCAGTCCTGACATGCGTGCCAAATTTGGTGAGTTTTTGAGCATGTTGCGGCCCCGAAAATGGCACTTACTTTGCAGAAAAAAAAAAAAATTAAAGCTGCAAGCAGCGATGGGCGGGCCCTCGCACCTGTAGCACGTCGGGGTGTGAGGCGGCCGCGTTTCATTTTCTGCAGCTCAGCCAGTGCGGCTGTGCATTTGCCACACTGCTTCGTTAAAGGTCACTTCCTGTTGCCAGGAGGTGGCGCTATGACTGTGGGTGAATGTCGGCATGTAGATTTGTTCAGGGCGGGACTCTTGTCAAATGTGTTAAATTTCGTGCAGATCTGGGCATTTACAGCCAAGTTACTACAACTTCCTGTTTCATGGCGAATCATCGACGCCACGGACACGCCCATCGACGAAAACGCGCAGATAGCACAACTTTTCATCGTCAATGCCTTTAGAAGGCACAGCAGAAATTTGAAGGCGATCCGACTAAAGCCCTAGGAGGAGTTAGTTAAAGTACGTAATGAGTAAATCATCCAAAAATGGCGGTAAAATTAGAAATGGCTGACTTCCTGTTGAGTTTAGGGCATCGCTCCAAGAGACTTTTCTGTGCGTCTGGACATGGTAGATGTACCACAGAAATTTCGTACATGTCGGTCAAACATGCGACGGGGGCTGCTTCGTTAAATGTCACTTCCTCTTGCCACTAGGTGGCGCTATGAATGTGGGTGAATGTCGGCATGTAGATTTGTTCAGGGCGGGACTCTTGTCAAATGTGTAAAATTTCGTGTAGATCTGGGCATTTACAGCCAAGTTACTACAACTTCCTGTTTCATGGCGAATCATCGACGCCACGGACACGCCCATCGACGAAAACGCGCAGATAGCACAACTTTACATCGTCAATGCCTTTAGAAGGTACAGCAGAAATTTGAAGTTGATCCGACTAAATCCCTAGGAGGAGTTCGTTAAAGTACGGAGTGTGTAAATCGTCCCAAATCGGTCGCCGAATTCAAAATGGCGGACTTCCTGTCGAGTTTAGGGTATGGGTTCTTGAGGCTTTTTTGTGCGTCTGGTCATGGTAGATGTACCACAGAAATTTCGTACATGTCGGTCAAACAAGCGGCGGGGGCTGCTTCGTTAAAGGTCACTTCCTGTTGCCAGCAGGTGGCGCTATGACTGTGGGTGAATGTCGGCATGTAGATTTGTTCAGGGCGGGACTCTTGTCAAATGTGTAAAATTTCGTGCAGATCTGGGCATTTACAGCCAAGTTACTACAACTTCCTGTTTCATGGCGAATCTTCGACGCCACGGACACGCCCATCGACGAAAACGCGCAGATAGCACAACTTTACATCGTCAATGCCTTTAGAAGGCACAGCAGAAATTTTAAGTCGATCCGACTAAATCCCTAGGAGGAGTTCGTTAAAGTACGGAGTCTGTAAATCGTCCAAAAATGGCCGCCAAATTCAAAATGGCGGACCTCCTGTCGAGTTTAGGGTATGGGTTCTTGAGGCTTTTTTGTGCGTCTTGATATGATACACGTCCCCACCAAATTTCGTGCATGTAGGTTGAACGTGGACGAGGGGCTAATTTTTTCCAATTTTCTAGGTGGCGCTAGCGTGCCATTTTGCCCCGCCCATCTGCGAAACCCACAAAATACGAAATTTTTCACCAGTCCTGACATGCGTGCCAAATTTGGTGAGTTTTTGAGCATGTTGCGGCCCCGAAAATGGCACTTACTTTGCAGAAAAAAGAAAAAAAAAAAAAAAATAAAAAGTTTCAATAGGGTCCTCGCACTGTTAAAAAAAAAATAATCCTAACAGTTTCAATAGGGTCCTCGCACTGTTAGTGCTCGGGCCCTAATAATCCTAACAGTTTCAATAGGGTCCTCGCACTGTTAGTGCTCGGGCCCTAATTAAAGCTGCAAGCAGCGATGGGCGGGCCCTCGCACCTGTAGCGCGTTGGGGTGTGAGGCGGCCGCGTTGCATATTCTGCAGCTCAGCCGGTGCAGCTGTGAAATTTTTCGCTGCTTTGTTAAAGGTCACTTCCTGTTGCCAGCAGGTGGCGCTATGACTGTGGGTGAATGTCGGCATGTAGATTTGATCAGGGCGGGACTCTTGTCAAATGTGTTAAATTTCGTGCAGATCTGGGCATTTACAGCCAAGTTACTACAACTTCCTGTTTCATGGCGAATCATCGACGCCACGGACACGCCCATCGACGAAAACGCGCAGATAGCACAACTTTACATCGTCAATGCCTTTAGAAGGCACAGCAGAAATTTGAAGGCGATCCGACTAAAGCCCTAGGAGGAGTTAGTTAAAGTACGTAATGAGTAAATCATCCAAAAATGGCGGTAAAATTAGAAATGGCTGACTTCCTGTTGAGTTTAGGGCATCGCTCCAAGAGACTTTTCTGTGCGTCTGGACATGGTAGATGTACCACAGAAATTTCGTACATGTCGGTCAAACATGCGACGGGGGCTGCTTCGTTAAATGTCACTTCCTCTTGCCACTAGGTGGCGCTATGAATGTGGGTGAATGTCGGCATGTAGATTTGTTCAGGGCGGGACTCTTGTCAAATGTGTAAAATTTCGTGTAGATCTGGGCATTTACAGCCAAGTTACTACAACTTCCTGTTTCATGGCGAATCATCGACGCCACGGACACGCCCATCGACGAAAACACGCAGATAGCACAACTTTACATCGTCAATGCCTTTAGAAGGTACAGCAGAAATTTGAAGTTGATCCGACTAAATCCCTAGGAGGAGTTCGTTAAAGTACGGAGTGTGTAAATCGTCCCAAATCGGTCGCCGAATTCAAAATGGCGGACTTCCTGTCGAGTTTAGGGTATGGGTTCTTGAGGCTTTTTTGTGCGTCTGGTCATGGTAGATGTACCACAGAAATTTCGTACATGTCGGTCAAACAAGCGGCGGGGGCTGCTTCGTTAAAGGTCACTTCCTGTTGCCAGCAGGTGGCGCTATGACTGTGGGTGAATGTCGGCATGTAGATTTGTTCAGGGCGGGACTCTTGTCAAATGTGTAAAATTTCGTGCAGATCTGGGCATTTACAGCCAAGTTACTACAACTTCCTGTTTCATGGCGAATCTTCGACGCCACGGACACGCCCATCGACGAAAACGCGCAGATAGCACAACTTTACATCGTCAATGCCTTTAGAAGGCACAGCAGAAATTTTAAGTCGATCCGACTAAATCCCTAGGAGGAGTTCGTTAAAGTACGGAGTCTGTAAATCGTCCAAAAATGGCCGCCAAATTCAAAATGGCGGACCTCCTGTCGAGTTTAGGGTATGGGTTCTTGAGGCTTTTTTGTGCGTCTTGATATGATACACGTCCCCACCAAATTTCGTGCATGTAGGTTGAACGTGGACGAGGGGCTAATTTTTTCCAATTTTCTAGGTGGCGCTAGCGTGCCATTTTGCCCCGCCCATCTGCGAAACCCACAAAATACGAAATTTTTCACCAGTCCTGACATGCGTGCCAAATTTGGTGAGTTTTTGAGCATGTTGCGGCCCCGAAAATGGCACTTACTTTGCAGAAAAAAAAAAAAAAAAAAAAAAAAAAAAAAAAAAAAAAATAATCCTAACAGTTTCAATAGGGTCCTCGCACTGTTAGTGCTCGGGCCCTAATAAATAAATAACCCTAACAGTTTCAATAAGGTCCTCGCACTGTTAGTGCTCGGGCCCTAATTAAAGCTGCAAGCAGCGATAGGCGGGCCCTCGCACCTGTTGCGTGTCGGGATCTGAGGCGGCCGCGTTGGATATTTTGCAGCTCAGCCGGTGCGGCTGTGAATTTGCTACGCTGCTTCATTAAAGGTCACTTCCTATTGCCAGCAGGTGGCACTATGACTGTGGGTGAATGTCGGCATGTAGATTTGTTCAGGGCGGGACTCGTCAAATGTGTAAAATTTTGTGCAGATCTGGGCATTTACAGCCAAGTTACTACAACTTCCTGTTTCATGGCGAATCTTCGACGCCGCGGACACGCCCATCGACGAAAATGCGCAGATAACACAACTTTACATCGTCAATGCCTTTAGAAGGCACAGCAGAAATTTTAAGTCGATCCAACTAAATCCCTAGGTGGAGTTTGTTAAAGTACGTAATGAGTAAATCATCCCAAAATGGCAGTAAAATTAGAAATGGCTGACTTCCTGTTGAGTTTAGGGCAACGCTCCAAGAGACTTTTCTGTGTGTCTGGACATGGTAGATGTACCACAGAAATTTCGTACATGTCGGTCAAACATGCGACGGGTACTGCTTCGTTAAAGGTCACTTCCTGCTGTCACTAGGTGGCGCTATGACTGTGGGTGAATGTCGGCATGTAGATTTGTTCACGGCGGGACTCTTGTCAAATGTGTTAAATTTCGTGCAGATCTGGGCAATTACAGCCAAGTTACTACTACTTTTTGTTTCATGGCGAATCTTCGACGCCACGGACATGCCCATCGACGAAAACGCGCAGATAGCACAACTTTACATCGTCAATGCCTTTAGAAGGCACAGCAGAAATTTGAAGTCGATCCGACTAAATCCCTAGGAGGAGTTCGTTAAAGTACGGAGTGTGTAAATCGTCCAAAAATGGCCGCCAAATTCAAAATGGGGGACTTCCTGTCGAGTTTAGGGTATGGGTTCTTGAGGCTTTTTTGTGCGTCTTGAAATGATACACATCCCCACCAAATTTCGTGCATGTAGGTTGAACATGGACGAGGGGCTAATTTTTTCCAATTTTCTAGGTGGCGCTAGCGAGCCATTTTGCCCCGCCCATACGCGAAACCCACAAAATATGAAATTTTTCACCAGTCCTGACAGGCATGCCAAATTTGGTGACTTTTTGAGCATGTTGCGGCCCCGAAAATGGCGCTTACTTTGCAGAAAAAAGAAAAATAACCCTAACAGTTTCAATAGGGTCCTCGCACTGTTAGTGCTCGGGCCCTAAAAATAACCCTAACAGTTTCAATAGGGTCCTTGCACTGTTAGTGCTCGAGCCCTAAAAATAACCCTAACAGTTTCAATAGGGTCCTCGCACTGTTAGTGCTCGGGCCCTAATAATAATCCCAACAGTTTCAATAGGGCCTCGCACAGTTAGTGCTCGGGCCCTAAAAATAATCCCAACAGTTTCAATAGGGCCTTGCACAGTTAGTGCTCGGGCCCTAAATATAATTCTAACGGTTTCAATAGGGGATTATCACGCTGATACGTAGTACTTCCGGAATCTGTGATCTTTGTGCACTGCCACTTTCGTTGAATCACCGATCTCGCTGGCGAACTGATGACAGACTACACTAAGTTTATTTATACGGCATCCCTGGTAAATTAGTCTGATTCACTAAATTGCCGGCTGCAAACAAACATGTTACCTTGTTTTATTTTAAAGTTTTAATCCACTTCTTCCTTATACTCAATTCAGTCGGGAATCCATGAAAACTTAGGTAGGGTTGGCGTTGTTGGTTAGATTTACAAAGTGGAACAGAGCAGTGACAGATATAGCATTCGTCTCAGGCATTGTTGAACTGCGTCGGAAGTGGACATGCACAAAGTTGACAAATCCCGCCCAAGAAACCCGGAAGCGTGATAATCCCCTATTGGGCCTCCCACAGTTAGTGCTCGGGCCCTAAAAAAAAATAATTCTAAGAGTTTTAATAGCGCCCTCACACCGTTAGTGCTCGGGCCCTAATAACCCTAAACGTTTCAATAGGGGCCTCGCACCATTAGTACTCGGGCCCTAATAAAAAATCTTACTGATCTAAAACTTTTGACCGGTAGTGTGTGTGTGTGTGTGGGTGTGTATGTGTATATATATGCCATATATTGAGGGCCCGAGCACTAACGGTGCGAGGCCCCTATTGAAACTGTTAGGATTATTAGGACCCCAGCACTAACGGTGCGAGGCCCCTATTGAAACTGTTGGGATTATTTTTTTTTATTTTTTTTAGGGCCCAAACATTAACGGTGCGAGTCCCCTATTGAAACTGTTGGGATTCTTTTTTTTTTTCTTTTTTCTGCAAAGTAAGCGCCATTTCCGCGGCCGCAACATGATCAAATACTCACCAAATTGGGCAAGCATGTCAGGACTGGTTATTCCATTTTTGTGCGTTTACTACAACTTCCTGTTTCATGGTGAATCGTCGACGCCTCAGACACGCCCACTGACGAAAACACGCAGATAGCACAACTTTCATCGTCAATGCCTTTAGAAGTCACAGCAGAAATGTGAAGTCGATCCGACTAAATCCCTAGGAGGAGTTTGTTAAAGTATGTAAAGAGTAAATCATCCAAAAATGAGTAAATCATCCAAAAACCCATTATAAACGGATTATTCCTAATGTTTCAGAAAGCCGAAGAGTGACCTTAACCCGACCATAACCCGAAAATTGGCTGCATGTAAACGTAGTCATAGTTTAATCAAGTTGAATCGTCTGATGCTCAAATGACTAAAGATAACATTAGAAGACTCTCTCACCCTGTCTTTCATTCTCCAACTCTGAGCCAAAGCTTTGGATCCCTCAATCTTCTCTGTGTGGCGTTTCTTCATGAAGGCCAGTGGAAGGTTCCAGTCAGTCATGTCGACCTCTTCCTCCTCCGCCAGACCCACAACAGGGGAATTAAGCAGCTCAGCGTCCATTTTCATAAAGAATCTGGAAAAAGACCATACAGAAAAACTACAATTATACGACTAAGTTTGCAAATGTAGAAAGTAGAAAGAGCGAGACAGAGGAGTTGTGTATTATTGAAATGGTTCAATTAAAGGTCCCCTGACATGAAATATTCACTTTCTGAGGTTTTTTAACATTAATATTAGTTCCCCTAGCCTTTATTTGGTCCCCTTGTGTCTAGAATTTTCAATCGGAGTAAACCGAGCTTTGGCTATTTTTCTCTTCTCTGCAGCTCAGACGCGCTGATCTTGAATCTCTTCGTTATTACGTCATAATGAGGAAAGGTTACCTCCTCTTTCTCTGCTTTGCCCGCACAGAGAATTTGGCCCGCCCATGAGAAAACAAGCTAGGAACAGGAAGTACGAACACGCAGGAGCAATTTTAGTTTTTCTTTGAGAGGTATCATGTCTAGCAAACAAGCGAAGCATAGCAGTTGATCAGTGTTCGGATGTACAAGATTAGATTCGATTAGAAAAACTTTATTAATCCCCAAGGGGAAATTTCAGTGTTGCCGCAGGATTTAACACACAATACAAACCAAACACATAACATAAACTGATACTGATGAATAAATAAAAAGAATAAAAAATAAAATAAAAATATTACAATGTATCTTAGCAAGTATAAAATGTATACACAAGTGCAACAGTGCACAAGATGTGAAGTTAATATCACATGTGAATATTGAGTGTTAAATATAATGTTAAAAATAATATACTGTCCTATATATTCACGTGTCATTCTGTCTCCTCTGTCTCCTCTCCCTGCCCAGAGAGTTGTTGTGGATTGTAATTGGCAGTGGGTAGAAATTACTTCCTGTAATGGTCCTTGCTACAGCGGTAGGGATGCACCGATACCACTTTTTTGGAAAACGAGTACGAGTACGAGTACTTGCATTTCAGTACTCGCCGATACCGTTACCGAGTACTTAATAAAAAAACAAAAAAAACATGATTTAAATATTTTTATATACGGGTTTTTAGGTCCTTGATTAAATTACTTGGGTAACACTTTATTTCGATAGTCCACTTTACTAACTATAAGTAACTTTTCAATTACATGTCAACTAACTGTCATTAGAGTATTAGTAGACTAGAGTATTAGTACGATCAGCTTAATATCTGATAACACTTTATTTATTTGGTCCCCCAACAGACATTCAACTGACTATAAGTAACTTGGCGACTACAAGTAAACTTATTCTCCTAATCCAAAGCCATTCACTTTGAAATTGTTCCACACCAGTGATGCACGGGTTGATCCAAAATGAGCGGGTGCCTGCGCCGCGGTCACCCGCGGTTACCCGCAGTTACGGGTCATCCAAAAATATTTTTAATGATATTCGGGTCGCGGTCGGTCAGGTCGTTTGGAAAAAAATGCCAATTAAACCTTTGTATTTATATAGTACTAGATAGAATTTTCTATGAAATATATAGGCCGAATTTATTTATTGGCTGAATAACTGGCACGAAGATGACACACAAGCTCAGTCTAAACAGTTCTCAGTTCTGTACTGGTGTGATCCGAGAACCGCTGTACCTCTGCGTTCGTTACTATACGCGGATGCGCAGTATCAGCAGTATCAACAACATGTCTCAGTTCAGTGAACTGTTAGAGTTACTGGAGTAAAATATAATTCGGGATATTGGTTTATTTCAACTCGGAGGGACTGTCAGGCATGTCTGAAAGTGAGTAACTGTAGTAACTTGTGGATCAGCACTGACGCAAGACGTGAACTGATGCGAATGATTCAGTTCGATTTAGCGTACTGGTTCGACCGGTTCATTAAAAAGAACCGATTCGTTCACGAACCGGCCATGTCTATGATCACTAGTCTGCAGAGAGATGGAGGCGGCAAGAGAAAAGGTGAAGACTGGGGAGTGGAAGCTCCGCAAATACACAAATAGAAAGAGTAAGTGTGGGAGACATTTACCGAAATAATGAAAGATGATGACCAAAGTGCTGCCTTTGTTATATGTAGGCTACGTCTTCTTGCGATGCTGTGTTGTTACACGTTTATGGCCCAATGACGCTACGATGAGCATGTACTACTTTTAAAAAATACGGTCAGGAAGAGGGTCGGGTACAATATTTTCTTACTTTTTTTGCGGTCCGAGTAGTTGAAAACGTTGGTAGTGTGCGGGTTGTTTATACATTGACCCACGCATCACTGTTCCACACGGCTGATATGTCTCCCCATCTCCCCGCTCTGAGCTGCAGCCGGAGCCTGGGGGTGGGCACTCGGCGCCTGTGATTAACCCATTTCTCAGAACATGGTATCGGTCCCCGGTATCGGGGGACTTTTAACGAGTACGAGTACTTTAGAAAATGTGGTATCGAGGCCGATACCAGATACCGGTCGGTATCGGTGCATCCCTATACAGCGGAGTTGTAGAAATCTCCAGCTGAATACACTCTGCTGCCCAACCAGCAGGTTGTGCAGCGGATGTGAAGTGTTGTCGATGATGTTGTGTAATTTGTGTAACATTCTTCTCTCCACAACCAACTCCAGGGGCTCCAGAGCAAACCCCAGCACAGAGCCAGCCTTCTTTATTAACTTATTCAGTCTCTTGCTGTCACTGACTCTGATACTACTGCCCCAGCAGATGGCAGCAAAGAGAATTGCGCTTTCGACAACAGACTGATAGAACATATACATCATCCTGCTGCATACATTTGCTGCGTCCCAATTCACTTACTTATACTACGCCCTAAAAGTATGTACTCTTTTTGTGAGGAAAAAGTACATACTTTTGAGTGTGTAGCAAAAGAGTAGGCAAGCTTTGGGACATACTATCACGTCATCTTTAACGGACAGCTCTGTCGCGTGCTGCGTGCATCCTGTCACCGTAAACTGCCCTGTCAATCATCTTGTCACCGTTAAAATCCTCCATTCTATCTAATTTTATTTCCTACCGTTCCGGAGAGCATGTTCATCTGCCAGTTGTGGGTCTTTCATGCTCTCCTCATGTTTGCAATTTAAATATATTGATGCATTTAAAACGTAATGGCTAAATGTGTCTTTACAAAAGTTCACAATGCAGCTGCAAATGCAATATGTGGACAACATTGAATAAATTCATTTTCAGATACTGATAATTAATCACTCAAAGCTCTTTATCTAAACCTCTCTACACAACCGCGGGGACTCGCGCGTCCTCCGTATCGACTACGTGTCTGTAGTTTTTTTAACACTTTTTACTCGTGTTTGTAGTTCTAACCGAATCCTCGTCCAACGCGCAATGGTTTGTGGGCAATATCAGCCGTTAGAGTGTGCATCGATCTACACTTCGGATTCTGACCACAAAAAGTAGACCATCCGGGTATCTTTGAAACCCTCATTTCAACATACTACGATTTAGGATGTACTAATTCTATTTTTGAATACTATTTAGGACGGATCGTATGCAAATTGGGACGTAGCAATTGAAAGACCTAAGCTTCCTCAAGAAGTAGAGTCTACTCTGACCCTTCTTGAAAATGGCCTCAATGTTGCACTTCCAATCCAATCTGTTGTCAAGGTACACACCCAGATATTTAAAATTCTCAACCACCTCCACCTCCTCTCCCTGAAGGTGAATGGGGTTTAGTGTTGTTGTCCTGGTCCTCCTAAAAAATCCACCACCATCTCTTTCGTCTTTGTCACATTTAGGAAGAGTTGGTTTTCCCCACACCACAACACAAAGCGGTCAACCAGATTCCTGTACTCTGACTCGTCTCCACCACTAATACACCCAACAACTGCAGAGTCGTCCGAGTATTTTTGGAGATGACAGGACTCTCTCTGCTCACGCATGTAAACGGGTTATTCCTAATGTTTCAGAAACCCGAATAGTGACCTTAACCCGACCATAACCCGAAAATTGGCTGCATGTAAACGTAGTCATAGTTTAATCAAGTTGAATCATCTGATGCTCAAATGACTAAAGATAACATTAGAAGACACTCTCTCACCCTGTCTTTCATTCTCCAACTCTGAGCCAAAGCTTTGGATCCCTCAATCTTCTCTGTTGTGCTGGAAATCTGAAGTGTATAGCGTGAAGAGAAATGGCGAGAGAACAGTCCCCTGTGGTGCTCCTGTTGGGCAGACACGGGGCAGACATGCCCCTCCTCAGGGGGCAGACACGCCCCTTCAAACAGAGCATACAAATCAGAGGCTAAAATCAGGGTTTTAATCTAAAAAACATACTAACATTTTTTGGGAGAGACCCAGGCTGTACCGTGCAGATGGACTCCATCCCAGCCGAATCGGAGCGGCTGTGCTGTCGGACAACATCTCCAAGACGTTACGCACCAGATGACTAGTAAGTCAAAGTCCAAATCACAGCCTTTGCTGTCCAAACTTAACTAATATGCATAGTGTGGAACATTATATAGAAACCGTGTCTATTCCTCGTATAGTGAAGCCAAACAATAAATCTAGTGCAGGATCTAGCAAAAATCTTATTGTAATTAAACCAGAAAATCTAAATATCAGTGAACAAAAACAATTTCTAAAGCTACGTCTTCTAAACATTAGATCGCTCACACCTAAGGCAGTTATTGTAAATGAAATGGTCACAGATAATAACTTCGATGTTCTGTGCCTTACTGAAACCTGGCTTAAACCAAATGAGTATTTCGGTCTAAACGAATCTACTCCGCCAGGATACTGTTATAAACATGAGCCTCACCTGATCGATCGTGGCGGCGGTGTTGCAACAATTTATAAAGATATTTTTAATATTACTCAGAAAACAAGTCACAGGTTTAATTCATTTGAAGTACTTGTGCTAAATGTTACGCTCTTAGATGTAAGAAGGAAATCCATATTATCTCTAGCCTTGGCTACTGTATATAGACCTCCAGGGCCATATAGTGAATTCCTAAAAGAGTTCGCAGACTTTCTCTCGGATTTATTGGTGAATGTCGATAAAGCAATAATTGCTGGAGATTTTAACACTGTACGTAGATAATACAAATGATGCTTTAGGGACTGCGTTTACAGACTTATTGAACTCCTTTGGGGTCAAACAAAATGTCAGTGGTCCCACTCATCATCTAAATCATACACTAGATTATATCATATGGAACCATTCCAACCGATATAGATATTATACCGCAAAGCGATGATGTCACTGATCATTACATGGTGACTTGCATAATACATACTGCTGAAATATGTCATGTTGCGCTACGTTATAGACCAGGCAGAACAATCCTTCCAACCACTATAGATGGATTCCCAAATAGCTTACCTGATCTAAGCTGCTAAGTGAACCCAAACAAACAGATGAATTAGAGGAAATGACTAGCAGTTTAAGCACCATTTTTACTAGTACATTAGATATTGTTGCACCAATTAGATTAAAAAAGGTTAGAGAGAAAACTAAAGCACCATGGTACAACAGTGCTACGCATGCTATCAAGGGAGAAACTCGCAACTTAGAGCGTAAATGGAAACAAACTAATTTAGAGGTCTTTAGAATCGCTTGGAAAGACAGTATGTCACGTTATAAAAAGACACTAAAAACAGCCAGGGCTGAGCATCTCATCAAACTAATCGAAAATAATCAAAATAATCCAAGGTTTTTATTTAACACCGTGGCTAGACTAACAAATAAACAGACATCACAAGAGCAAAATATACCATTACAGTTTAGTAGTAATGATTTTATGAATTACTTCAATGAGAAAATAGAAAGCATCCGAAACACAATTATAAATGTACAATCCTCTATGGTGTCTTATGAATCAGCTTCAATTATGGCCCCTCTAGAACAACTACACCGCTTTACAACGATAGGACAGGAGGAGCTAAATAAACTTATCATTGCATCTAAACCAACAACATGTTTATTACATCCAATACCCACTAAACTACTGAAAGAACTATTACCTGTAGTGGAAGAGCCTCTCCTTAATATTATTAACTCGTCTTTATCTTTAGGTCATGTTCCAAAAATATTCAAGCTGGCAGTAATAAAACCTCTCACTAAGAAACCGCTATTAGATCCAAATAACTTGGCAAATTACGGACCCATTTCAAATCTTCCATTTATGTCCAAAATACTAGAAAAAGTAGTGTCCGTTCAACTGTGCTCTTTTTTGCAAGAAAATTATATCTATGAAAAATTCCAGTCAGGATTCAGACCGCATCATAGTACAGAAACTGCGCTAGTTAAAATTACAAATGATTTACTTTTAGCTTCTGACCAAGGCTGTATCTCAATACTAGTCCTACTTGATCTTAGCGCTGCGTTCAACACTATAGATCAAAATACTCTTGGATCGACTACAAAACTACACTGGTGTTCAGGGACAGGCATTAAGCTGGTTTAGATCGTACTTATCGGACCGTTATCATTTTGTCTGTTTAAATGGGGAAAAAAAATCAAAGATAACGTCTGTAGACTATGGAGTACCGCAAGGATCGGTTTTAGGCCCTCTGCCTGGGTTCTCCCAAGGTTTTTTCTCCATCCAATCTGATGGAGTTTTGGTTCCTTGCCACTGTCGCCTTGCTTTTGGCTTGCTTAGTTGGGGTTATTTAATATTTAATATTTAACAATATTATTGATCTGTGTTGTACTACTTTCATGTTATTACTGTGAAGCTGCTTTGATACAATCTGTATTGTGAAAAACGCTATATAAATAAATGTGACTTGACTATTTTAATTTTTACAAGTAAAGGCATAATATAACCAGTTTAATTGTAGTGCATTGACAATAGTTTTATATAATTAGTTTATTAATTAAATTAACTTGGTCCATAAACTTGATCTGAAAATTTGGTCCATAAATCAAACACACTTGCATGTAATAATACGAAACTCGGTACACTTATAGATCACATCAGGCCAAACAACTTTCATGCTCTAAGTTTTACGACAATTCAAATGGAAGTCGGGAATTATGGGTCGTCTAAATAAATCTCCTAGGAGAAATACATCAAATTACAACGTATGCGTTTACCAATCACCACAAAACCTCGGTGTGCATGAAGTCAAGACATTGAAGATGCTCAATTCCGGACGGATTTTTGATATCTCGAACGGTTTGGCCGTGGCGAGGAAATGAATTTTATGACTAAAAAAGGACACATAAAATGTGTTATAACTTTGCTCGTTTTACCTACAGTTACAAAACGTGCCACGTATATTGTTCTTGTCAAGCCGATCAACTTTCTAATTAACAGTAAGAAGCTCAGACCAAAAGAAAGTCAGATATTGCAGTTTGGATGTGTATATTTGTCTCTATCAGTGTCTGTGTGGGGAGGGGGGGTTGTGTCTGTGTTTATATGTGTGTGTGTGTGTGTGTGTGTGTGTGTGTGTGTGTGTGTGTGTGTGTGTGTGTGTGTGTGTGTGTGTGTGTGTGTGTGTGTGTGTGTGTGTGTGTGTGTGTGTGTGTGTGAGTAGATTTTTCCTGCAAGTCCTTATCTTTTTGCATAACAATTTTGTATTTTTTTAAATGACAAAATATGCATATAACCCTAATCTTTTAAATGTATAGTTTGCTTTAAATAAAATTAAGATAAATTGGTAAACTACAAATTGGTAATTGAAGCTGAATGAATTTAAAATTCATGTGCTATATTTCAATATATTTGCTTTCCTTAATATTTTAAAACACTAACCTCATTCTCATCTGAATTACAAATATTTTTTTCTGTATAAAATAATACTCTGATTAAAAAAGAAACATCAAACGTGTTTTTAGTCAATTTAGAATGTGTAACTTAAAAAAAACAGATTAGTGCTCTGTTTGAGGACAATCCTGTGTGGGGAGTCGGCAGGGGGATTTCTCTGTTCAGTGAGATTTAATTAAAATTTTTGTTTTTCAATGTAGCATTCTAATCAGGTAAAGCAAGTAATATTATCTGTCTTTATATACGTATATATATATATATATATATATGTGTGTGTGTGTGTGTGTGTGTGTATATATATATATATATATATATATATATATATATATATATATATATATATACAGTATATTGCAGAGCCCTCACTGATGCAAGCTCTTCAGCACACTTCTCTTCGACAGTCAAAGCTGGGGTTATAATAGAGTCAGGACCGACTTTCATGATTTTATTGCTGTATTTTTACATCTATTCAAATGAAGGATTTTACAAAATATATTTATTTTATATGCTGGAATATGTAGAAATGTATATTATTAACAGAAGAAGGGCTGTCTTTATTTCATTAAAATAGTGGAATGTGCAGAAAATAGGTTTAAATGTTCAACAATTTTCTTCTAGTCTGAGACTGCTGCATTTAATTTAATTTTTGCTTGATGCAATGTGCATACAGTTAAAATATTGAAACAAATAAAACAAGTTTAAAAAAAGAGAATGTTTAATTTGATTACATTTTAGATGATGGAATATGCAGAAAGAATATAATTAGGCTGAAAGGTCTATGCTTTAGCGTATTCAGGTCGTGCATCATGTTTTTGAAAAGTAACTTAGTAAAGTAACTAGTAAATTAACTAATTACTTTTGGAAATAAGTAATCAGTAAAGTAATTGGATTACTTTCTTGGAGAAGTAATCAGTAACTAATTACTATTTCCAAGTAACTTGACCAGGGCCGGATTCAGCCAGCCCCACTAGGGGGTGCAGGTAGAATATCAGGGGGGGCAGCAAGTCTTTATTTTTTTATTTTTTTGGGGGGGTGTGAAATTGTATCATTTCACAATATATATAAAAATATATATTGTGAAATGAAAAAATCCTATATCGTCCAGCTCTAATCTATCAGCTCCTTTGATCCATTTGATTTTATGTTGGATGCCCTGGCTTCCTGACACTACCCTCTGCATTTACCCGGGCTTGGGACCGGCACAAATAGGACACTGGCTTGTGCGCTGTTGAGGCTGCATATATCTTTCTTTTTTTCTTTCTTTTTTTTTGTCATCTGTCTGTCTGTCTGTCTTGTCTGTCTGTCTGTCTGTCCTTTCGTTTTTTATTTCAATCTTTTTTATTTATATTTGGGTTTTTTTTGTTTGTTTGTTTTAATTTCTTTAGCTCTGTACACAGCTTATATCAGTCATTAGCATCAGTCGTCTGCTTTTCTGTGCAAAAGTCCTAACAAATGCGTCCAGACCTGTTGTTATGGGGTCTCGTGCTCTTTGAGAGATCAAAATTAAGAGCTTCAACCCATGAACTGCTCCTTAAACAAAGATAAAGCACTGATTTGTATTATGACAATAAATAGGGCTAAAACATCTTTTTAATTATGAGAGTCTCAGTCTACACATTACATTATCAATGGTGTTTTAGGATGCCAAACAATTATTATAATAATGTAATAACGATTTAAATATAATTATATGACGTAAAATCCATATAGCCTATTTTTTAGGCTGCTATATGAAAATGTATATTTTAAATGTAAATTTTAGTCTGCATTACACTATAATATAGGAAAATTAAAATACTTTTGTCCTTATTTCTACACTTGCAAGAAATAAACCTTGAGCTTGTATTTAGGGGGAAACAAACACCAGCTGATCGCGTGAGCAAAGTGCACGTTTCTCTAAATACCCAGCACAAACAGAATGCCTATTCTTAAAGTCTTGTTCTCTTTTATGAAAACAAAAAGCCATATCATGGTTTCGATTTTAGTTCATTGGCAAAATATAACGCTAGAGACCTTGATGTTAGTTTATACATTTTACGTCTCATGTTCAGCAAAAGGCGGATTCGAACTCGAGTCCGAGCGCAAAAGCTCATTCACGAACGACACGCTCTACCATATGCGCCACTGTCGCTGTTCCGTGATGTGCGTGTTTTGTTAAAAATTAACATCGCTACCGGCCTTTGCGAGATTGCGACCAGTAGCTACTTTGAATGAGGGATAGAAACAGAGAGCGCTCACTCTGACCATTTTTCTTGAAATATTTTTTAATTTTCAGATCTTTGCATGCCATCACGTTTGGGGGGGCAGTCACGGCATTTGGGGGGGCATTGCCCCTCCTTGCCCATGCCTATATCCGGCCCTGAACTTGACCAACACTGGCTAGGACCCACAGAAAGTCAGATATGTTTGTTTGAATGTGGTCATGCTCTCTCTGAGCCTAAAGCCTTGTTTATACTCGACGCGTCCGCAAGAGCACGAGTCTCCGCTGCCTGGGCGCGCACCTCTCCAAACGGACGAGCCATTTATACTCGACGCGCTCGCCATTATGCTATTCTGTGAAACGACAGGGGGTGAACTCGGAGTAATTCTCCTCTAAACCACCAGGAATCAGCAGTGAAGAAGTAGTTTGCTGTTTATTTGTTTATTAATTGCTAATTCATAAAAGAGTAAATGCAGTAGGTTTATTGTAGCCTACTTTCACTGCATGTAAACTAATTAAACAACTGAAGCCTAATTGGAGAGTGTTTAAACCTTAATTTTACCAGCAGGGCTTAATTCTGCTATTGTAGGCTTATTTTGTAGATCCAACCAATTACAAGTGCAAACTAGGTGCTTAATGCAAATGTGTTTCTGTTCACAAAATGAGTTATGGTCGCCCATCAATGCAAATGTCTCTGTGTATAGAAGGATCATAGACATGCTCGTACAGATCGTACTCGGCCAGATTCGGCTCGTAGTCGTCCATCTTCGGATGCGGCGCATTAAAAGTAAAGAAACTAAATGATCTTACCAGGTTGCCGCTCTCTCTTATTACTTTCTATGCTGATTTTGAAATTAGCCGAAGATCAAAATGCAGCTCATATCTGTTGTTTTCGGTGACGTGCACTTCATTAAATCCGCATATAGCGTGGGGGAATTGAAGATCGGATTTATATCCGTTTTGCAAAAACACATGTATGTGACCAGGTGTAAATCGAATCGTTTTGATAAATCAGATAGCTATCCTGTGTTACGCCAGGTGTAAACAGACCCCTAGACGTGGCGGGGCGCTGCGCTTCTCGTTCGGTGTGCGACCCCTTTTACGGATGTGTATTTCCCTCATATTAAGTATAAAATGCATAGACTGATATTTTCCTAATGTCTGGATAAACAGACGTTTCAATATATTGGTTTTAAATGGCCTTTATAGTGCAATTCGACTATCTGCGCTAAAATATCAAAGTGAAAGTCATCATAGCTTGCGTGGTATGGTCAGCTCCCAACTCAACTGTGAGAATAGATTAACGGCGATATTTTTTTTATCGCCCGACAAGAGTCTCACGTTAACGCAGCACGTTAACGCCGATAACGGCCCACCCCTAATAATAATATGAAACTCGGTACACTTATAGATCACATCAGGCCAAACAACTTTCGTGCTCTAAGTTTTACAACAGTTCAAATGGAAGTTGGGAATTATGGGTTGTTTGAATAAATTTCCTAGGAGAAATACATCAAATTACAACACATGTGTTTACCAATCACCACCAAACTCGGTGTGCATGAAGTCAAGACATTGAGGATGCTCAATTCCGGACGGATTTTTGATATCTCGAACGGTTTGGCCGTGGCGAGGAAATAAATTTTATGACTAAAAAAGGACATAAAATGTGCTATAACTTTGCTCGTTTTACCTACAGTTACAAAACTTGCCACGTATATTGTTCTTGTCAAGCCAATCAACTTTCTAATTAACAGTAAGAAGCTCAGACCAAAAGAAAGTCAGATATTGTAGTTTGGATTTGTATCTTGTCTCTATCAGTGTCTGTGTGGGGAGGAGGGGGGGTTGCTGGTGTCTGTGTTTATGTGTGTGTGTGTGTGTGTGTGTGGCTGACTGTAGATTTTTTCCTGCAAGTCCTTGTCTTTTTGCATAACAATTTTGTATTCTTTTTTAAATGACAAAATATGCATATAACCCTAATCTTTTAAATGTATAGTTTGCTTTAAATAAAAGTAAGATAAATTGGTAAACTACAAATTAGTGTTGCACGATGCACCGATACTTCAAAAGTATCGCGATACTCGGAAATTAAAAACCTCACGATACCTAAATTTATTAGTATCGATACTTTTATGAATGACCGCGTTCCAGGTTTGTAAGAGACGTATTTCATGTTGGTGTGTGCAACACACGTTTCCAGTCCCTCCCTATGGACGTCAGTGTTTTTTTTCTCTTCGCGCACGCAGCAAAGAAGCGCCATCTGTCATGAGACAAACACTACAGCTACACGGCTGCATGCGCGAGCGCAAGTGATACTGTGTCTGTGGCTGCCGGTCAGTAGCGGAGTGGCAATCCGGAGATTCAGGACTTTTCCCGGAGGGCCGGTAGTGTTTCGAGGTCGCGAGGACCGGTCTGATAGTTATACTTTGCAAGTTCTTAGCAATACCATCCGGCGGCCTGTACACAATAGTCTCTGCAACGGTGATAGAATGAAGCGCGCGTCCGAAGGAACGCGAGGCGCGAGCCGCAAAAGACCATGCAACCAGAGAAGTTGATGCAACTGATAGCAGTGAAAAAGAGCGCTCCGCTTGATATAAAAAACAACAGATTTTAGCGCTAGATCTCTTATTTAATGACGAAATAAATTAATTATCTGCTATTTAACTGTAGTTGTTTTATTTATTTTGGTATTAGCTGCACAAGTTTCACCCCAACTTTCATAGATAGCATACATAATTTGCAAGCTGCTAAAATAAAGCATACAAAACATCAGCTAAAATTATCTATTTATGATGATTATAATCAGAGCATGTTTGTCAGTGATTTATTTATGTTAGGTTATTACAGCATTTAAGAAGCACAGACCTACGCAAAGGAGGTGCTTGTGAAACGCCCTGTAAGAAATACTTTCCTTTTCAGGAAAAATATCGAAAAAGTATCGAAATCGCGATTCTTGACTTGGTATCGGTATCGAAACAATAAATGTCGTATCGTGACAACACTACTACAAATTGCTAACTGAAGCTGAATGAATTTAAAATTCATGTGCTATAGTTCAATATATTTGCTTTCCTTAATATTGTAAAACGCTAACCTCATTTTCATCTGAATTACAAATATTTTTTTCTGTATAAAATAATACTCTAATTAAAAAAGAAACATCAAACGTGTTTTTAGTCAATGTAGAATGTGTAACTTAAAAATAAACAGATTAATGCTCTGTTTGAGGACAATCCTGTGTGGGGAGTGGGCAGGGGGATATCTCTGTTGAGTGAGATTTAATTAATTTTTGTTTTTCAATGTAGCATTCTAATCAGGTAAAGCAAGTAATATTCTCTGTCTTTATATATATATTTGTATATGTATATATATATATATATATATATACACTGTATATACTGTATATATATACGTATATATATAAATATATATATATATATATATATATATATATATATATATATATATGTATCAAAGCGGGGTTAAGTTTTTGCACGTCGTGCAGAAAAACCCTAAAGGCGATGCCACCGGCTTTTATATATATATATATATATATATATAGCAGCAATGAAGGGCCAAAGCCCTAGGTAACTAAAGGCACCAGGGTTGCGGTGCCACCGGCTTGGGCCCGCAATCGCTGCTCGCAGCTATATTTTAAACTTTGAAATTTAAAGTAAAGTTTAAACTAGTCAAAAGTTTAAATTAGTTTGAATTTTAAAGTAAAGTTTAAGTTGGTCTAAACTAAGTTAAACTTCAAACTACTTTAAACTTCTTCAAACTTTCTGTTCCAAACTTTCACAAGCCAACTTAAAGTTTGTCTCGACTAAGTTTTTCTAGTTAAGTTGGCTTGTGAGAGCCAACTTACTGAAATCCTATTTAAACTTATTAGGGGTTCAAGCACGAAGTGCTGAAACCCTATTGTTTTTGTGCCGATTTTTATTATTATTAGGGGTTCAAGCACGAAGTGCTGAAACCCTATTGTAATTGTATTGATTTTTAAGGGTTCAAGCACGAAGTGCTGAAACCCTATTGTTATTGTTAATTTAACCATAATGCAACATTCTCCATGTAAAACTGATCGTACAGGACGAACCGTAAGTCCTAGAGACTTGAAACTTTGTGGGCTGGTAGTACTCATATCCGCCGACAGCGTTACAAAGGCACGCCCCGATCGGCCTGACGGGGGCGCTACAGTGGGCAAAAGTACGAAATGGCTCATAACTCCTCAACCGTCGGGAGTAGGCTCAAGTGTTTCACATCGTTGGAATCCTTGCCTCCAGCTGGACAAGATGCATGCCTCGGATTGGCTCGTCACCCTGGGTACATTTTCGGGTATTTTGTGTTTTTCGTAAAACCTACTTTTGCGAACTAGTCCTAGGTTTTTGGCCCGGCCGGAACCAAATCAATGCGGCGAGATTCTATGGAGTCCGAGTGTCAATAATTATCACAAAAAAGTTGAAATTTGGGTTCACGGTCCCTAAGAGCCACCAAAACGTCACAAGTAAGAGGAGCCCCTTTAACTAAATTGCCTATAACTCGTCAACAGAACGAGATATTTGCACCAAACTCAACGCACCTGTGTGAGAGCTTATTCTGTGGTCGCGTTAAAAAGTACGGGGCGACTGGCCACTTGGTGGCGCTATACCTGTTAAAAAGGTGCCAAAATGATGTATTCCTATGGCAAATCCCATGAAATGGATGAAAGCTGCCCTCTGCCTGCCTGATTTGCATAAAACCTTACAAAACCGGGCATGCGCATGCGTCACCTGACCCTATAGAGGCCTGGAAACTTTTATGGATGTCGGCCCCCCGGTGGCCCTTTAACTGTTATAAAGGGGGAAAATGCTCCATAAAAAAATGCAGAATGACATTTAAATGACTGAAAAATGGTCTGCTCTGCTCAAAACTTCACCAAATTAGCTGAGCATGTGCGCCATATTATTCTAAGGAAGCGTGCAAAGTTTTATGGAGATCGGGCCATCGTGGAGGTGGCGCAGTTTAAAAGGTGAAAAAATAAAACCACATTTCCATGAAAAATTAGCTAAAAAGGCAAAAAAGCAACTCTCTATACTCCAAGGCACGTGTTAAAAAGCTTGATAAAGTTTTTGGAACGCAGCAGTGCAAGCGGCAAGTGAAATCGCCAATTTCGAGAAATTGCATTTTTTTTTAAAACATACTTTTGAGAATTACTTCTAGGTTTTTGACCCGATCTGAACGAAACCACTGCAGAAATGTTCTCTTTAGTCTGACTGTCTATAATCATACAAAATTATCACAATTTAAATTATCGATTGCTAAGGGGAACCAAAATGTTTGATGGCACAAGAGCCACTTTTACTAAAACGGTTATAACTTGTGACTGGAATGAGATATTTTCGTTAAACTTGGGACACGTGTTCATGAGCTTATTTTGAGGTCACATGAAAAAAATTGTGACGATTAGCCAATTGGTGGCGCTATAACCGGAAAAAAATCATGAAAATGGCCATTACAGCAACCAACCATTTGTCGAATAAAAATTGGCATTCAGTCTGTTTATCCAGGGTACCTTGATAGTCTATGAGAACATTGGCGTATCTCCAAAAACTCAGTATACGTCATCGGCACAATGCCCTGAAGGGGCCTGAGAATTTTCAACCCAACGTTTTTTCACAGGAGTGCCCTCTTCACACTCATGAATCCTTGCTGAGTCCAATGATACCAAACATGCCAGGTTTTGCCTTATAGTTTTTGTAACGGTATCATTTAGAGCTTTAAAACAAAAAAAAGTTATCTTCAAAGGCGTTAGTTTGATCAAGACAAAAAAAAATGGAAATTTGAAAACAGGCAAATAGCTTTAGCGATTGACATAATGCCCAAATGTAAATAAGTTTCTAAACTTAAAAACGAAATGAGATATTTACAACAAATTTGACATATATATGGGCACACTTAGAGGACTATTAAAAAAGTGGTGCAGATCGGGCAAGACAAGATTCTATAACAGTCAAAAAAAATAAAAAAGGTAAGAAATATATTTTCCTAAGTAAATTGGTATTGGCTGTAAAAGTTCTTTCCTATGTTCTTATTTTATTTGTTAATTTGGATCCCCATTAGCCTTCTCTTCCTGGGGTCCCAACAATCAATTACAAATACTACATTTAATCAAAAACAATAAAAACTTAGGACATGAATCTAACATTCATTCCAAATATCAAAATTAAAAATTACCATATATAGTGATATTAACTGTTCCTTAAAATAGTAGGAACAGTTAGTTTCCATAGTTTCATTCTTCTATACATTACAGTCCAATGTTTTGTAGTGGTTTTTGAAACAGGGAACAAAAAACAAAGCAGAGACAATCTTTCACCAGTAGGCTACATTCTTATTCTTAAATTTTTTTTGTCTTTATGCACTCGACCAAATCCCTGGGCTATAATCTAAGTTGGAACCATGGTTATTTAGTAGATAAAGTAGTTATTTTTGTTGGTTTTTTGCACACAAAAGTGTTCTCGTCGTTTGATAAACTTAAGATTGAGCCCCTGTAGTCACTTGGACTATTTTAACGATGTCTTTAATGACAGCAAGTCATTCCCTCAAGAAGCCTATGGACTAGTATGTAGGAGTGATCTTAATATCTTAAATATCTTAATTTGTGTTCCGAAGATGAACGAAGGTCTTACGGGATTGGAACAACATGAGGGTGAGTAAATACTGACAGAATTTTCATTTTTGGGTGAACTAACCCTTTAAAAGTTATTTGAGTCAAGGTGAAAGAAACAGATGCAGTATTGGGTTTGAAAGTTTTATTTTTCTTCACAAATTGCGGAACTTCACCAAATTGAATCATTGTTGAATCATTCATCCCAAAAGAAACGGTAGGGTGTAACGGTTCACAAAATTCACGGTTCGGTGTATACAATTTTGTGTGGGATACACTGGTGTCACGGTTCAGTTCATTTTAGATACAACAAAAAGAAAGAAATGCCAAAGAAATTTCCTTTTTTTTTTTTAATTAAAGGGGTGGTTTACTGCTTTTTTTCTTTGCATCATTGTGTTTATGGGGTGCAATATAAGATGCATTTGTGTTTTTTTCTTTTTTTAAAGTCTTATTTTTCATAAATTTCACCTTTATTGTAAGCCGCGTTCTCCTCTGTCCTTTGAACAACTGGTTGACTTCCTGAGTCTATGAAACCACTCCCTCAGAAACAGGCAGTGGGCTCAGATTGGTTAGCTTGGGCCGGTGTGTTGTAATTGGCTAAACTGTTGCTCACGTTGTCCAGAAGGTTAACTCCCATTACCTTTACAGGCGAAACATGCATGTGCTCCAGTCCAATGTACAGTAAATAATCGATACTGCAGTATCAGAGCCAGATTCAGACCCAGAAAGCGGCGATGAAGAGAGTCAAACAGAACCTCACCACACACCTCTTACAAAACGTTTCTGAATGGTAATTTGCCTATATTTTTTTAACTTTATACACGTTTGTTTTACACAATAGCATTAAACTGACTGGCTACCGTTATATACACAAACAGAGTCAGCATTGGTTTACATTCTTGATCAAATCGAAAATAACGTCATAAAGTATATATATAAATGAAAATTACATTTACAACATAATACAAAATTCAGGTCCTTAATGTTTGTACGCGTTTGTCGTAGACACAAAATAGTATAACTAGTAGCCTAGTGGCTATAAAGCCAGTGCTCGCATTTGATAAAACTAAAACATTACGTCTGAAATTATACTTGGAAATACATTAAAAGTGATTAAGTCTTAGCCTACTTACAGGTTGTGGCCCAACAACTGCTGCCTCTGGTTTTAAAGTTGGAACTGCTTCATGTTTTAATAACAGTTTCTTGTTGAATCCGGCATTGAATTCTTTGAGATTCTGGGAGATGTCTTCCGTAAAATGCGCAGCACAGAGAGCTAAATTATGATCGTCATTTTCAGGAACATAATCAAACATAAATTGTATCCATTGTTGTCGAAGTACAGCGTCCGTGGGAAGCCCGAACACAGAAGACCTGACAGCTGGGTGAACACAACACACTCGACGAGCCGCAAAAATATGGCCATGCCCTTTTTGCATTTTCCGGAGGGAGGGTTGATGTAAATGTATGGGTTAGTGATGTCTAAAACCCTGTTGTAGTCCCAATCGAGTCCTTTTTGTAAGCAGTAAACTTCCTGATTTTTAAAAGATGATATCTCTGCTTACATTGAACTTTCACACTGCAACTTTGCAGATACTGTTCATGCACCAACAGCAACATTACAAACTATTTAAAATGAAAAAAGTGAAATCGCAATCAACCCCCCTTTAAAGGAGAACTCCGGCGAACAATGTACCTTTGGTCTAATAAAACATCGGTACCTAGTCAATCGTTCTCTGAGTTTTGTTTTCATGATAATCGAATGTAAAGAGTTTTATCTCTAAAAACTGTTTAGCGTATAATGCTAGTAATGGGGGCATTGAGTAAGTAAAAAGAAATCGCTAGTTTATACCACTAACAAGGCTCAAAATAGCCCCACACTCACACAGTAACATAATGAGGCTCCATGCATGCAAAACGAAGCATGCAAAACGGGGCTATTTTGAGCCTTGTTAGTGGTATAAACTAGCGATTTACTTAGTCAATGCCCCCATTACTAGCATTATACGCTAAACAGTTTTTAGAGATAAAACTCTTTACATTCGATTATCATGAAAACAAATCTCAGAGAACGGTTGACTATGTACCGATGTTTTATTAGACCAAAGGTTCATTGTTCGCCTTTAAAGGAGTTCTCCTTTAAAACTAACATCATAAAGTATGATCATTTTTTACTTTGAGCAAAGATGGAGATGTACTTGACTCTTCTTGTGATTATATAAAACAAAAACAGCTCCTTGCTCCTTGAAAAAAAAATGTAATGTAATATTGTAATAGTTATAAACCACGGTTTATTTTTCATTTCAGATTAACATTTGAGGGTAGCAATTTTATTCATAATAAAGCCGACGTTACGTAACTTGAAAGCATTGTAGCCTAACTTACTATTCCTGCCAAACTTCCATGGTTACAGTTAGTGGTAAGTAAATCCATGGTGTTGCTGATCTGTGGACACTGGATAGTTCATTCAAGGCACAATGTTTCTTCCTGGTTTCCACATCAGTGCTGTTTTGATCCATTAATAACGGAGACTAGGGCTGGGAATCACTGGCTACTTCCCGATACGATACAATACGCGATACATTGTTCACAATACCGATAATATCACGATATGGCGATACTGCGATAATCGATATATTATCAGTAATAACTCACAATATATCATGTTTTAAGAAATAAAAAGATTTTTTTAATTACAGGGATTAAAGTGAAAAAAATTCTTCTGACTGAAATTTTTTTCAGGCCAAGTCATATTCCTGTAACTTTATTTAAATAGTCGAGACCAATAGCGTTTTAAGGGGAGATGTTTAAAACCTATCTAATATTGCCAGTTTGCGTAATTTAAAAGCTATTTTAATCTATGAAAAAACAATTACTTATCTTTACAAATAATCAACCATATACATAACTTTTCAGTGCATGTTTTTATTTATCTTATGAGACCAAACAATGCTAAACTATATTAATATATTGTTTGTGCCATGGCAAATTGTTTTGGCTGAGGGCAAAGTGAAGTTTTATAACTTTATTATGTAGGCTATTTAACTTTGACTTTGTAGCCTATTAGAGAGCTGACTTATGTTTAACTGAATTGTTTGCTTTATTTCTCATTGTATAGCTTATTATAGCCTACCTATTAGGCTACTTATACTTTTGAACGGGATATTAGCATTAAAACTGACATTTAACAAAAAAGAGACATGGTTGTGTAATTTTATATATTCTAAAATATATAAAATATTATATTACTATGCATTCTCTTCACTGTATGTGTACACATAATACAATAAAACGATACAACCCTGTCTGTTTTTTAAATGTCAGTTTTAATGATAAATAATGTTTCATATTTTTAAAATGAAAACAAAAAGAAGCAGGTTTGTGTTTTAGCTATATTTCGTGTTGTTATAAATGTATGATAAACAATGTGCGTTGGCCATTTATATGTTTATGATAATAATTACAGTGTTTCCTCTACATTCATTCTCCCGTGGCGGGCCGCCACACTTAAAATCCTCCCGCCACGGCTGCAGCTTCTCAGTGACGTCCGATATTCTGCATAGTATTATGTTATTTTGTTAAGCCCCACTAAAGGCATAAAAAACATTGTAAAGCACAATCAAGTTTTCACCCTATATTCCAAGACTTCTAAAGTCATTGCATAATGTGTAATTTTAGTCGCTAAGTTAAAGTTAACGGAAAGTCATCTCGCCTGTTGGTCATTCTCCATTCAGAATTCACACAGCTCGTCGCGTTCGTTTGCGACACGACGACACTCTCTTCAAGGTCAATATTCCCATTATTATACTTCATTTGTAGATAAAGCATAAAGGTCTATGGTTTTCATAAAATGACTTTATCTTGCTGGAGTGGAGTTTATTGCCCATACCTTTCACATTCCCTTTATGTAAGATTACAGCATGGAGTCGAGAGAGTGCTATATTGTTCTTCATGCGCACTGAAATTTAAAACCTTTAAAAGAAAAGGCTCAAAAAACTGTTGCATATAGAATACACTAAGCATTAGTGCTGCACGATTAATCATATCGCAATCGTAATAGCGATCTCAAAACTATGCAATTATATAACGCAAAATGCCGCGATTTTATATGAAATAAACAAATTAGGGCTATTAACGCAGCATCTCTTCTTTTTTGTCATCCTTTGACTAGTGTTACACGATCCTGTTCTTATTCGTGCAAATGCCTTTTCGCATTTTGCACGACAAGAACTGAAAAGCTGCCTGTGAATGCCCTAAATGAGACTCGCAGAAAGACGCGCGCCATAATGCGCATGCACTGACGCGTGCCAGATTACAGTTCTCTTTCGAGCTTGAACGAACAATAACACACACAATTATGCCAAAAGGTCGTTTTGTCGAGTATCTTCATAACGTAAGAAAAGGAGTTGTGCTATGAGGCGCATGTGAGATCCGCGTCTCGGCAACGGGTGCTCTTAAAGGGCCAGCAGCGAATAAAGCGTTCTGTCAGTCAAGTTAAAAGAATAAAGGGAAATTAGAAAATTACTCACTGATCTTGACTAAAGAACTTTTGTAGCTTTAATAAGGATTATTCTATATATAATTTATAATTCATGCAGCACATACTGTTTGATAACTTTATTCAATTTCTGTATCCTACCTGTTAAGACAGGAAGGGCACAGGTAAATATGGTTTTTATTATGGGTTTATGTGGGGATTGTTTGAAGTTCACTTAATTTCACTTAATTCTCACTTTTTTTAGCCTAATAATTTTTTTTTTAAAAGTTGATAGCTTTCACTGTAATGATGGTTTGGTTGATGGTTTATTGATCATTATAGGTGTTATCAATCATTTAGTTGTTGTCTGTAGTTTGAGTTGAGAAATAAACATTAATACACAGAATGATCACTAATCTGTGTGTGCATTTTACTTTAGAACCAAGCAAGTTGGACTCATGAAACCATTTTATTATATCGGAATCGCACATCACAATTGCAATATTGACCTCAGTAATTGCAATGGCAATATGACATTTTCCCCAAATCGTCCAGCCCTACTAAGCATATTATAGATATAATCCCTTCGCTATGTTCTTTTCAATGTGAAGCATTGCTTGCTGTGACTTGGTGTTGCTTCAAGTGCATCATTCTGCACACGGGATGCGCATGATCGATTATAATACTTTGGGGAGACAAGGCCCCCCCACCGGGGAAATGGGCCTGCCCCCACAGCTTGGAAAAATCCTAGAGGAAACACTGTAATTATGTTCATTTATAAATGAAAAGAGGCACAGTGGTGTTGATGAAAAAAGGCAGAGTTGATAACCGGAGTAGCCGCGTGCTGAGTGAAGGGCCTTTCACACAGGACGCGGAATGCGCTGCGCTTGCCGCTCTGTTCAGCGTTGCCCTTCAGATAGAACGTGATTTGCGCATGACTTGATCTGACTTGATATGAATATTATGAATGGGTTTCATAGCGCAGCGCATACCGCGTCCTGTGTGAAAGGCCCTTGACGCGATCAAGAACGCGCTGTTAGCAGCGTCCTCTCGTCCTCTGGAGTTTGTTCTCCCGAGTCGAACTTGGCAAGTCCGAACTACCAAGGACGCGAGTCCGAAGTTTGCGTACTTGGTATTGAGAAACGACCAATATTGACCACCGTTCTGTTTTCTATCATGGGGACCGCAGTAAACGAGCTGTAGCCTCGCCTGACAAGATTGAGTGAACAGGGTCCAGGTAGCACTTTTTCCGTGAGCGGGAATTGAAAAACCGGAGTGGACCATGAGTAAAGTGATTACAGAATGCTTAGAGTGGAGAGAGGAACGTGCTTTTGCTCCACTCCAGGCTTTATCACATCCCCCTCAGCAGGGTGAATACGCATCATCTTTCCTTAATTTAAGACCTATTCATACTAAAATTAAGACATTTATCACACTGCGAAATGAAAGCCTATTTACGGCCTTAAAATAATGAAAAGTTAATTTAAGACATAAGGACAGACGGGAACCCTGCAATTGACGGATATCCGTCATAGACTCGCTGCAATTAACGGAAATCCGTCGTAGCGACGGAGAACCTTAATCCCTGTAATTAGTAAAATGAATTTCCATTTATTTATTTTTTGGATAAAACACAATAACAAATACAACTTGTGTCTTATCAGTTGCAACAAAACAGTCAGACACTATTTTAGTGTAAAATTGCTGCAATCAGTAGTCTTTGACAACTGGTGACACCATTTGGGTGCAAAATAGTTGTAAGGCTGAGGACAGATTCAGTGCAACTGTAAACAATACTGATTGTCCTTTATAAATATGAACAGTGACACTATTAAGTGCAAGAAACATAAACCTTTGGGCTACTGCTTTCAAATGAAAAATAAAATAAATACAAATATCAGGGATAAAATGCATCTAAACTGTACCCAACTTAAAGTGCATCCAAAAATAGACATTTTCCAGAACAAACCCTTTACACATGTAAACAGCGATCCCATTTGTGATTGACTTTGCCCTCGCAGAAGAAGGTGGTAACTTTGCCTGGAAAAACGGCAGGGGGTGTCGACTTTGACCCAGCACCATGCGCGGCTTTCTCACAGAGCTCCGGGTGATGCCGCGACAGGTGGCTGTGCATGTTCGTCGTGTTTCCCGTGTAGCGGACTTTTGCAAAGCAGTTCTTACACATTGCGTAGTCCTTTTCTATCTTTGCCCCGTCCGCACTGCTTTAAATGTTGCTGGAGCGTCTTTTAATTTTCTGCTCTCGCTTCGGCTGACCTCGCTTGACTCCGCCATTTTCAAGTGTAGCCTGCGCCTTTTTTTACGCTCAAAACAGCCAAACTCGCAACGCGCGCCCCCTATCTACTTCTGGAGAAGGGTCTCATCAAGGCAAAATGTAATGGATACTAATAGAGCATTTTACAACGGCTTTTAAGATTGATCCTTGGCAAGAGCACATCGAGAATCGATCGCGGGGGTAAATATCGCGAGATATCGCCATATTGATATTTTGGCGCACCCCTAACGGAGACATGTGAATGCTTCTCACCACATTCTTCACTGCATTTTTTCATAGGTGCATGTTTGTCCACCAAAGGATACAATAAACTTCCAAATGCTGACAATGCATTATCAAGATGAACTTCATTATAAATATCAATCCAACCTATTTTATTTACATTTGTAAAAAATGATTCTTTACTGAATCTCTTATATGTTTTATAAATTACCTTTGGTTTCCTCGATTTTATAAGTGTTTACATTCTTGCAAAATAAAACTTATTGTCTTTAAATTTGTTTGTGCTTAAGGGGCTTAAATGCTTGAACCCCGATAAATGCTGCTTGCAGCTTTAATTATTATTCCGCCGTAAAACGCGTCGTGCAGCCCAAATCGTAAGTGCTGGAGACTTGAAACTTTGCCAGATGGTAGTACAAAAATCGAGGAGAGGTTGACAAAGTATGACCCCAATTGACCCATAGGTGGCGCTATAATAATCAATTGTGCGAAACTGCTCATAACTCCTAGACCGTAAGTTGTAGACTCAAGTGTCTTATATAGGACACCTGAAGGACAAAATGTATATCTCCGATTTTTGTTTCGATATGTAAATCTGTCCGCCATTTTGAATATGTTAAAAAACTACTTTTGCAAACTAGTCCCTGGTTTTTTGCCCGATCGGAACCAAACCAGTGCAGAAATGTTCTCTGGAGTCTGAATATCAATAATTATTGAAAAAAATTTGAATTTTGGATTCAAGGTCGCTAGGGGGTGCAAAATAAACGTTGTAGGAGGAGCCAATTTTTCTAAAATGGCCATATCTCGTCAAAGGAATGAGATATCGTAAACAAATTTGGAACATCTATGCATGAGCTCAGTCTTTGGTCAGGTGCAAAAAATAATGGTGATTGGCCACATAGTGGTGCTATAACATGAAAATAACATAAAAAGGGCTCCGACTAGCTGATTATTATTTCGATTGACTTGAAAATTGGTATGCAGTGTCTTGGTCCAAGTCCCCATGTATGTGTATGAGGATATTGGCGTATCTCAAAAAACATGGCCGCCATCGGCCAATGAAGATTGAGCACCTATGAAACATGGTTAATGAAGCCAGATCGGAACAAAACTCGATGGGCATGTTCGACTCATGGCCCTAGAGGTCTGTAAGAATTTTGAAAGAAATCGGCCACTAGTTGGTGCTAACAAGTTTTACGGCTCTGTAATCACGTGTTGTTGTGCACCTCCCCACAATATGCCCATCATTTGATAGATCTCCTCATGATGAACAACATCGTTCATTGATTATTCATGAATATGTTAAAAACCTACTTTTGCGAACTAGTCCCTGTTTTTTTTCCAGATCAGAACCAGACCAGTCTAGAACGATTCTCTGGACTCTCGAGATCAATAATTATTGAAGAGAAGTTGAAATTTTGCTTGTGGTTGGCTGTAACGGGGTCATTTAAATAATAGGCGTGGCAAAATAAATTTAAAAGCCTATAAATCATAAATAAAAACTCAGAACGTCATGAAAATTGGTGGGCATGTGTGTCATAACATCATTAACAAGCATGCAAAGTTTAATTGAGATCGGACATTAGGTGGCGCTATAACTGTTAAAAATCATAAAAAGCATGTATTCCCTATGGCAAATTGCCTGTATTGGCTGTAAATAGTCTTACTAAAATAAATTAATGTCTTTTGATGATTTTTGCTTGCAGCTTTAATTAGGGCCCAAGCCCTGAAAGGGCGAAGGCCCTATTGTTTTCCTAAGGATTATTAGGGCCCAAGCCCTGAAAGGGCGAAGGCCCTATTGTTTTCCTTGGGATTATTATTCTTTAGTATTATTATTATTTTGCTACCTTTTGGGCACTTTTGGGGCCCTTAACGTACTCGAAAACTCTTGAAACTTTGCACACGGGTCAGAACCCGCGGCCATCAGAGCCGGGCTGAAGATGGTACCCGGGCGTGGCAGGGCAGCTCGTCAGCGCCCCCTGGAACGGGGTCCGAACACTTGGTCCATAACTCAAACACGCTTGTATGTAATAATATGAAACTCGGTACACACGTTGATCTCATCGTTTCATCTATACCTCGCGCTCTTACTTTTTACCCCAGCCCAACAGGAATTTGGCTATTGAGTTTTGTTTGTAAAACGCTCGCAATGGAATGTCAAATACTCCTCCTAGAGCTTTGATCCACATTCGACGAAACTCGGTCAGCGTGAAGTCAAGACATTGAGGATGAAAGTTTGCGAGGGGATTTTTTATATCTCGAACGGTTTGTCCGTGGCGAGGAAACGAAATCATGGCGAGAAACGTGAAACAGGAAGTGTGTTATAACTTCAGCATACATTAACTGATCTTGATGAAACTTCAGCAGTGTGTTCGCTGTAAGAGGACGATCACATGGATGTGACTATTGTGAGTCAAAGTTATAGCGCCACCAACTGGCAGCAGGAAGTGTGTCACTTTCAAAATGCTTAGATATCACCCTTTTATTTTTACCCGATTTGCTTCAAACTTCATATGTATAATGTAAACATACGGCAGATGTAGACCTGTGAATGGATTCTTGATATCTTTGAAACTGTTGCCGTGGCGACGCATCAAACTTTACCCTTCTTTTAGGATGCTTTTAGGATGCTTTTGAGACCCTTAGCATGCTTCAAATTGCATGAAACTCGACAGACACATCACATTTATTAGCCAGTAGACATGTGCAAAGTTGCAGAAACGGGCGTGGTGAGGGCTCAGTAGCGCCACCTTTTGACAAAAGTGGGGTGGTTAGTTTTAACTAGAGTTACAAAAATTGGTATGTATATTGTACTCCTCGAGCCGGACAACTTTCTAATTGACACTTATTAGCTAGGACCCACAGAAACTCAGATATTTTTGTTTGAATATGGCCACTCTGAGCCTTTGGCTGGCTGGCTGGCTGTCTGTCTGTGTGTGTGTGTGTGTGTGTGTGTGTGCAGGGGGAGGGGGCTTAACCATTTCACTGCTGTGTGTATGACCTGCATAAAGAAAATACATTTCTCAAGCCTGGTATTTTTTAAATAAGTTTTTATTTTTATTTTTTATAAGTAAAGGCATATAACTAGTTTAATTGTAGTGAATTGACAATAGTTTTATATAATTAGTTTATTAATCAGATTAACTTGGTCAATAAACTTGGTCTGAAAATTTGGTCCATAAATCAAACACACTTGCATGTAATAATATGAAACTTGGTACACATATAGATCTCATCGTTTCATATATACTTCACACTCTTACTTTTTACCCCAGCCCAACAGGAAGTTGGCTATTTAGGGTTGTGTTTAAAACACATGCAATGTAATTTAAATTATTGCTCCTAGAGCACTGAACCAAATTCGACGAAACTCGATCAGCGTGAAGTCAAGACATTAAGGATGAAAAAGTGCCACGGGATTTTTGATATCTCGAACGGTTTGGCCGTGGCGAGGAAACGAAATTATGGCGAGAAACATGGAACAGGATGTGTGTTATAACTTCAGCATACATTAACTGATCTTGATGAAACTTCAGCAGTGTTTTCGCTGTAAGAGACCGATCACATGGATGTGACTATTGTGAGTCAAAGTTATAGCGCCACCAACTGGCAGCAGGAAGTGTGTCACTTTCAAAATGCCGTGGCAACGAAACAAACTTTAACATTATTTTTTGATGCTTTTGGGACTCTTAGCTTGCTTGAAATTGCTTGAAACTCAACAGATACATCACATTTATTAGCCAATAGACATGTGCAACTATGGCAAAAGATTAAAGTAATGTCAAAAAAGTAAACACTAAAAGCCTCATATCTTCTAAAAATGTAATTATACATCATTTGTTTCTAAATTAAATTATACAAATATTATAACTTCCCCAATTTTTCCTTTTTTTTCATTTAAGAATTGTGTTTACGTTCAAAAACAGCCAGAATTGTTGTAAAATTCATAAAAAAATAATAATCTGAGTCATACGTAGTGCTATACTGCCCTCTTGTGTTCAATATCAGGTAGGCCTATTGTGTATATTCCCACCGGTTAATCAACGTGTGACTCCGCTGGGACTTGGGAGCTTTTAAATCGCTTACTTAAAACCGAAAGTCAAAATACGGATGTCCGCACAAGACATTAATGGTGTGGAGTAGAGCGAGCATTTTAAATAAATTCCTATTAAGTAGGATTGAACTAAACAGAAAGAATGTTCACTCTGTTCTGCTGGTTCCTCGCTGGTGGATCATATGATTACTTTGTCATAATCTATGACAAAAATGCTATTATAAACCATATTAATAATAGATAATACACATTGCTCTTATTTTTGAAAAATACATTCATGAAAAACAAGATAACAAAAATCATTAAAAAAAATATAGCCATGGCTGCTATAAAGCAACATATAATTGAAAGGCAATTAATAATCTGTCATTACGTCACTGCATTATGATATTACGGCTCCAATACGGTGCAGCACAAAGCACTTATGTGCATCCCGAGCGGAGAATGATGTGCTTGAAGCCACATGAAGTTACAGCGCATTGAGTCCGTATTGAAAAGTTCAAAGCACAAAGGAAATACATATTTATGAACAGTGTATTATACATTATCTATCTATGCAATAGTTTATTGAGCCTTTTCTTTTAAAGGTTTTAAATTTCAGTTACTGTGTGCGTGAAGAACAATTATAGTGCTCTGACTCTAGTGTTGTGATCTAACCGACAGCGTCCGACACCCGGTAGAAAGTAACACGATTAAGTTACAGCAATAAAGTCCAGCAAGAAAAAGTTTCTTCATTCGAAAATATAGACCTTTAGACCTTTATCTTAAAGATCCAGTATAATAGGATTAACATTGAATCATTGAAGATCGTTTCATCATTGACTGTAACCGAATGTGACGTGCTGTTTGAATGCTGAATGGAGAATGACTGACAGGCGCAGAGAGGGAAAAGTTTGTGTTCTTGAATTTAATGACTTAAATATTAATTTCTATATCACATAATAGCTTCAGAACACTAATAATACAGTACACAAAAACTTTATGGTACTTTAGAAAGTTTTTGTGCCTTTGTGCCTAACAGAATAGTATATGCACAATATAGAATTTGAATCAGCCTCGTCAAAGATGGCAGTGTCAGAGCCGATACCGATCCTGAGTATCTAATCGGCGCACTTCTTTTCAACAGTCAAATTGAAATTGAAATTGCTTGAAACTCAACAGATACATCACATTTATTAGCCAGTAGACGTGCAAAGTTTCAGAAACGGGCAATGTGCAAGGACTAAATAGCGCCACCTTTTGACAAAAGTGGGGTTGTTAGTTTTATCTACAGTTACAAAAATCGGTATATACATTGTACTCCTCAAGCCGGACAACTTTCTAATACATAGTCATTAGCTCGGACCAAGAGGAAGTCAGATATTTTGGTTTGAATATGGTGAGCCTCTCTCTGAGCCTACGTCCCTGTATGGCAAGCCCTTTTAACATTTAAAAGCTAAGTTTGCCTGTCCGGAATTAACATTGTAGATATCAACAACGTCTTTCTGTCTATTCGTAATTACATTTTGGATAGTTTGTATTATCATTTAAGACATCTGTAACATAATTGTGACTAGTCGAAATGACAGAGTATGGCAAGCCGTTTTAACATTTAATCATAAAAGGGCCAAAGCCTTCGGCACCGCTACCCGGGTGCCTTTAGGTAACTAAAGGAACCGGGGTTGCGGTGCCACCGGCTTGGGCCCGCCATCGCTGCTCGCAGCTATATTTCTTCAGTATTATTATTATTTTGCTACCTTTTGGGCACTTTTGGGGCCCTTAACGTGCTCGAAAACTCTTGAAACTTTGCACACGGGTCAGAACCCGCGGCCATCAGAGCCGGGCTGAAGATGGTACCCGGGCGTGGCAGGGCGGCTCGTCAGCGCCCCCTGGAACGGGGTCCGAACACTTGGTCCATAACTCAAACACGCTTGTATGTAATAATATGAAACTCGGTACACATGTTGATCTCATCGTTTCATCTATACCTCGCGCTCTTACTTTTTACCCCAGCCCAACAGGAATTTGGCTATTGAGGTTTGTTTGTAAAACGCTCGCAATGGAATGTCAAATACTCCTCCTAGAGCTTTGATCCACATTCGACGAAACTCGGTCAGCGTGAAGTCAAGACATTGAGGATGAAAGTTTGCGAGGGGATTTTTTATATCTCGAACGGTTTGTCCGTGGCGAGGAAACGAAATCATGGCGAGAAACGTGAAACAGGAAGTGTGTTATAACTTCAGCATACATTAACTGATCTTGATGAAACTTCAGCAGTGTGTTCGCTGTAAGAGGACGATCACATGGATGTGACTATTGTGAGTCAAAGTTATAGCGCCACCAACTGGCAGCAGGAAGTGTGTCACTTTCAAAATGCTTAGATATCACCCTTTTATTTTTACCCGATTTGCTTCAAACTTCATATGTATAATGTAAACATACGGCAGATGTAGACCTGTGAATGGATTCTTGATATCTTTGAAACTGTTGCCGTGGCGACGCATCAAACTTTACCCTTCTTTTAGGATGCTTTTAGGATGCTTTTGAGACCCTTAGCATGCTTCAAATTGCATGAAACTCGACAGACACATCACATTTATTAGCCAGTAGACATGTGCAAAGTTGCAGAAACGGGCGTGGTGAGGGCTCAGTAGCGCCACCTTTTGACAAAAGTGGGGTGGTTAGTTTTAACTAGAGTTACAAAAATTGGTATGTATATTGTACTCCTCGAGCCGGACAACTTTCTAATTGACACTTATTAGCTAGGACCCACAGAAAGTCAGATATTTTTGTTTGAATATGGCCACTCTGAGCCTTGGCTGGCTGGCTGGCTGTCTGTGTGTGTGTGTGTGTGTGTGTGTGTGCAGGGGAGGGGGCTTAACCATTTCACTGCTGTGTGTATGACCTGCATAAAGAAAATACATTTCTCAAGCCTGGTATTTTTTAAATAAGTTTTTATTTTTATTTTTTATAAGTAAAGGCATATAACTAGTTTAATTGTAGTGAATTGACAATAGTTTTATATAATTAGTTTATTAATCAGATTAACTTGGTCAATAAACTTGGTCTGAAAATTTGGTCCATAAATCAAACACACTTGCATGTAATAATATGAAACTTGGTACACATATAGATCTCATCGTTTCATATATACTTCACACTCTTACTTTTTACCCCAGCCCAACAGGAAGTTGGCTATTTAGGGTTGTGTTTAAAACACATGCAATGTAATTTAAATTATTGCTCCTAGAGCACTGAACCAAATTCGACGAAACTCGATCAGCGTGAAGTCAAGACATTAAGGATGAAAAAGTGCCACGGGATTTTTGATATCTCGAACGGTTTGGCCGTGGCGAGGAAACGAAATTATGGCGAGAAACATGGAAACAGGATGTGTGTTATAACTTCAGCATACATTAACTGATCTTGATGAAACTTCAGCAGTGTTTTCGCTGTAAGAGACCGATCACATGGATGTGACTATTGTGAGTCAAAGTTATAGCGCCACCAACTGGCAGCAGGAAGTGTGTCACTTTCAAAATGCCGTGGCAACGAAACAAACTTTAACATTATTTTTTGATGCTTTTGGGACTCTTAGCTTGCTTGAAATTGCTTGAAACTCAACAGATACATCACATTTATTAGCCAATAGACATGTGCAACTATGGCAAAAGATTAAAGTAATGTCAAAAAAGTAAACACTAAAAGCCTCATATCTTCTAAAAATGTAATTATACATCATTGTTTCTAAATTAAATTATACAAATATTATAACTTCCCCAATTTTTTCCTTTTTTTTCATTTAAGAATTGTGTTTACGTTCAAAAACAGCCAGAATTGTTGTAAAATTCATAAAAAAATAATAATCTGAGTCATACGTAGTGCTATACTGCCCTCTTGTGTTCAATATCAGGTAGGCCTATTGTGTATATTCCCACCGGTTAATCAACGTGTGACTCCGCTGGGACTTGGGAGCTTTTAAATCGCTTACTTAAAACCGAAAGTCAAAATACGGATGTCCGCACAAGACATTAATGGTGTGGAGTAGAGCGAGCATTTTAAATAAATTCCTATTAAGTAGGATTGAACTAAACAGAAAGAATGTTCACTCTGTTCTGCTGGTTCCTCGCTGGTGGATCATATGATTACTTTGTCATAATCTATGACAAAAATGCTATTATAAACCATATTAATAATAGATAATACACATTGCTCTTATTTTTGAAAAATACATTCATGAAAAACAAGATAACAAAAATCATTAAAAAAAATATAGCCATGGCTGCTATAAAGCAACATATAATTGAAAGGCAATTAATAATCTGTCATTACGTCACTGCATTATGATATTACGGCTCCAATACGGTGCAGCACAAAGCACTTATGTGCATCCCGAGCGGAGAATGATGTGCTTGAAGCCACATGAAGTTACAGCGCATTGAGTCCGTATTGAAAAGTTCAAAGCACAAAGGAAATACATATTTATGAACAGTGTATTATACATTATCTATCTATGCAATAGTTTATTGAGCCTTTTCTTTTAAAGGTTTTAAATTTCAGTTACTGTGTGCGTGAAGAACAATTATAGTGCTCTGACTCTAGTGTTGTGATCTAACCGACAGCGTCCGACACCCGGTAGAAAGTAACACGATTAAGTTACAGCAATAAAGTCCAGCAAGAAAAAGTTTCTTCATTCGAAAATATAGACCTTTAGACCTTTATCTTAAAGATCCAGTATAATAGAATTAACATTCAATCATCTTGAAGATCGTTTCATCATTGACTGTAACCGAATGTGACGTGCTGTTTGAATGCTGAATGGAGAATGACTGACAGGCGCAGAGAGGGAAAAGTTTGTGTTCTTGAATTTAATGACTTAAATATTAATTTCTATATCACATAATAGCCTCAGAACACTAATAATACAGTTACACAAAAACTTTATGGTACTTTAGAAAGTTTTTGTGCCTTTGTGCCTAACAGAATAGTATATATGCACAATATAGAATTTGAATCAGCCTCGTCAAAGATGGCAGTGTCAGAGCGATACCGATCCTGAGTATCTAATCGGCGCACTCTTTCAACAGTCAA
>NW_024121555.1:51408-184701 GCF_016745375.1 Pimephales promelas
AATGAATGGTCGAGGAAACGCCCTTGATATCTCCACCAGATTATCTGTTATACAATGTCTAACCAGCATAACCGTACCACAGACAGTAAAATTTACTTTACTTTTCACTACAAAAATGGCTTTCATAATAGTAACAATCAGATTCATGATATTTTTGATATTATTATTATTATTTTTGATATCAGAAATTAACATTTCTACCAGTAGCATTTGAATTCTTCATATCAAGTATAAACATTTGCACTAGTAACCACATGATTACTGATACCAAAAATAAAGTTTTAGAATAAACTTAATAAAGAACTGTATTTCTGATCTGGGAAATTGAAATTTCAACTATTAAGAAATCAATTTTGGATTTAAATAACGGAAGACTTTTTGCTATTAGATGTGGTAAAATATTGCAAAATATGCCAGTACCACATTTTCAACAAGTCCAATATTTTGGATTTAGAATGGATTCAAAAACCAAGAGGCAACGCTATACAAGGCAGTGGAAATATGCACGGAGATCACTGCATGAAAGGTGTTTGGAGAGGAGTCATCACTTCATCCAGTAACACTTCAAGAAAGAATTAATGAAGAACATTATACTGATGAAGAAAATAATACTGATGAAGACAGCTTCTCAAGTGTAGAAATTGGGGTCAGTGGGGAGGACTGCAGTTCAGGACCTCACAGTGTGGCCGATGGGTCCAGTGACGAAAACAGCAATTCAGAATCTGAGTATGATAACAAAGTGGCCCTAACTTCATTCTCAACATTTTTACAAGAATGGGCAACAAAACAAAAACACATCATTAAGCATAATGCTCTAGATGATCTCCTGAAAGGACTTAAAAATTATGGCCACCCAGAGCTCCCATCAACAGCAAGGTCACTGCTGAAAACTCCAGACTCATTAAATCAGTGGAAAAATCAGGAATGGAGTGTGTCCATTTTAATTTAAGGGAGAGCATTCTTGAGCAGCTGCAGCGCTATCCAAGAGACATTACAGATGGAGTTAGCACATTGGAGCTTTCATTTAATATAGATGGCCTGCCGATTTTTAAAAGCAGCAGAGCATCTCTTTGGCCCATCCTGTGTGCCATTCATCTGCCACCCATTAGTGTCTTTCCTGTCACATTGACACTCGGTCCCACCAAACCAACAAATTTGGATTTTATTGAAGAAGCTATAAAGGACATTCAGGAGCTTGTAGACAATGGTTTGGATGGAATAGAAGTCAAAATCAGATGTGTTGTGTGTGACGCACCCGCAAGAGCCATGGTTAAAAAGATCAAACAATACTCTGGGTACTATGGGTGTGACAAGTGCACACAGAAGGGCACATGGGTGGATGGACGCGTGACCTACCCAGAGGTTGATAACCTCACTTTACGAAACAACGACACGTTTCGCGCTGAAATGTCCATGCGTCAAGAAAATGAGGACACTCCTGTGTCCCCCTTTCTGAATCTCCCACTGGACATGGTAGAACAATTCCCAATTGATTACATGCACCAAGCTTGCCTGGGAGTGATGAAAAAACTCATAACAGTGTGGGTTAGAGGAGACAGGAAAGTGAGAATGTCTGCTGGGCAAATAAGCAATGTGACCCAAAGGCTGCTGTCACTTCAAAAGGACATCCCCAGCTGTTTTGCCCGGAAACCAAGAAATCTGGAAGACATCGACAGGTGGAAGGCAACCGAACTGCGGCAGTTTGCTGTTTACACAGGAAAGATCGTGCTTAAAGGAATTCTGGCTGACCAGCTATATGATCACTTCATGGTGTTCAGTGTTGCCTTAAGTCTTCTGATTTGCCCTACACTTGCAGTGGAACACAACAGCTACAGCAAAGAGCTGATGAAATACTTTGTTGGAAAAGCAGGAGAACTATATGGAGACCACTTCATGGTCTACAACGTCCATTCAATGGTGCATCTACCAGAGGAGGCAATGGCTTTTGGCAGTCTTGATGCTTGCAGTGCATTCCCTTTTGAAAATTATCTTGGAAAGCTGAAGCGACTTGTAAGGTCCGGAAAGCAGCCACTTACTCAAGTGGTCAAACGGCTAAAGGAGATGTCAAAATCCCCATTGTCTGTGGAGGCCTCTGAGCCCAAATTCAAAAGGCCAAATAATGCCTTCATACTTGATGAAGGTAAATGCTGTGAGGCCATTGAAGAGAGAGAGTCGGATGATGGTTGCCAGATGATGTTGTGCAAGCTTTTTGAGAAAACACAACCACTTTTTGGAGATCCATGTGACTCCAGAATACTTGGATGCTTCAAAGTGCAATCAAGTCATGCTGTAATGAAGCTCATACCAAAACGTCAACTGACAAGAAAAGCTATAATGGTGGAAAAAAGAGAAGAGACTATTTTCTTAGCAATCCTGCATGAGCACAAATAATGGCCCAGGAGTCTCTCTCTCTCTCTCTCTCTCTCTCTCTCTCTCTCTCTCTCTCTCTCTCTCTCTCTCTCTCTCTCTCTCTCTCTACTCTCTCTCTCACTCTCTCTCTCTCACACACACTCACTCTCTCCCTCACACACACAGTCACTTTCTCTCTCTCTCTCTCTCTCTCTCTCTCTCACACACACACACACACGCACTCACACACACCAAGAGACTGCCAATGCATTAGTTATATCTACTGTTAATTCACCATTTAAGGACATTCAGAGAAGCCAAGGAGGACAAACAGTGAAGGTCATTAAAATCAGTTATTTTAAGCAATAAGTTATTGAACAGATATAATACACTGTGTAAATTATCTTATTAAATATTTCCTTCTGTATAAATATATGTATAATTTTTATGTTTTTTTTTTTATCTCAACAGATGGACACAAAACGTTTTGCAGTTGTGGAATTTGCTGAGGATAGTGCCGTTGAAATAATTCCAATGTCATGGTTGGAGGAAACCAAAGAGGTATTGTTTTGTTTTCTCATTCATTTACATAATTACATTACTAAATCAGTTCAAGAATGGCAAATCATTTTTGTCAGGGGATGTTTTCTTACTGGACATTTACAAACACGAGGAAACTGGTAAAAAACTGCTCTCTGCCAGACAAAGCGAAGTGGAGGCGATGTCTATTAAAAAAAGTTTGGCTAAAAACAGGTAATGAAGTTTTGCATTATTTAAATGAATCTACTATTATACTATCTAATATTTTTCAATATTTAATATTTACTGTATTTTCAAGATTCTTACACTAAAGGTCTTCAGAAATGCCGTCGTGTGGTGGAGACCTCAAATGTTGAAACCGAAGACTGCTCCACAGTGAAAAAAAGGGCACATAAAAAGCCAACAAGATTTGTTTCGGAAATTGATTCTTCCTCAAATGGTAATTATTCAAATTACTTCAAAGAAATTTGTCTATATCCATTGAAAAAAAAAAATAACTGAAAAAAAGCCTACATAATTATAAATAACAATTTGTGAAGTCCATTTTAAAGCATGTTTCCATTTCAGATGATGGCAGAGTTACCAAAGGACCAAAGGGCAATACAGATCTGTCAAAACCTCATCCACCAAAATGTAAGTTTTTAACGCAAGTAGGAGTCACGAGTCATTCTATAATTTGGGGTACATTTGACAATGTAATATATATATATTATATATATATATATATATATATATATATATATATATTTTTTTTTTTTTTCCACAACCTCGTGTATGTTTCAAAAAGCATATAACAATGTTCCTGATCAACTATTTTACCGACTATGTTTGGGTCTATAGTCTATACTTATTAAATAAAATTTTGTACAAGAAAAGTGTGCATTGAGGCTTTATAATGATGAAAATCAAAATGATCTCACAGACATGAGATGTACCCACAATTATAGTATGGGCCACATGACTATTACCCAATGTCTCCATTTATCATCCATTTAATTTTGTATTTACAGATTCATCATTCTCAAATATTCATCCTCTGGACAAGGGTTTGTATAGTATGCTTTTTTTAGACAATCACAATGAATGGATGAATAAATCTCTCTCTCTCTCTCTCTCACTCGCTGCAAAAGAAGGAAGTTCACCACTTTCTCAACACTGTAAGTGTTTTTTTTGTTTGTTTTTGTTTTTTGTTTTTTTACTTTTCTTTCATGGTTAATTGTAACCTGCAACTCATTCATTAATACTGAATCTATGGCCTGGTTTCACAGACAGGGCTTAGCCTAAGCCAGGATTAGGTCATAGTTAAATTAGGACATTTAAGTTTTTTTTGTTATATAAACATGCGTTAGAAAAAGAATTACTGGTGTGCATCTTTAGACAAAACAAATGCACTGACATGTTGTAAGATCAGTCATTGCAAGTTTCTTTCAGTTGAAATAGCTCAGATTTTAAATTTTAGTCTAGGACTAGACTCACTGTAAGCCTTGTCTGTGAAACCGGTTTGGTAATTGTCTAGTCTGTTTACGCAGCAGAGGAATCGCTGCAGGAGTCCCAACTGCCAAGTATATCACAGCCTCTTGAAGGTATTATTCTAAAATTCAAAATATTATATTTTAAAATTCAGAATATTACATTTATTATAATTATCAATAATTCTAGTTATAGTGATTTTTTTATTTTTTTATTCCACAGTGGCTTCACGGTTCCTCATAGAAGAGCCCAGTATTTCTGACTCTGCAACAAATAGTAAGTCAGTTTTTAGATTTTTAACACTACAGTAAAACTGCACATTCAAGGAGCATTATACAATATTGCTTCACAGGCTATCGGACAAAAGTCTTACAAAAGCTACAAGAGATTGTCGACAACCAGCAAGACATCCTGGCCATGCAGAGACAGTTACTGGCTGCAGTAGCGGTTACGGTGACAGAGGAAGGTGGGGAAATCCTGGAAAATGGGCCATGCCAAACAGTGGATGAACTGAAGATCCTTGACAGGGAATTGGAAAACAAAGAAAAAAGTGCCAAGATGGTAATACTTTTGCAAGACACTCAAATGCACCTACTGTTACCAGTGTGGGTACATGGGGGGAAAAACATCAATCTATCCATAAAGCACCCACCCATCCATCCATCCATCCATCCACCCATCCATAAAGCATCCATCCATCCATAAAGCACCCACCCACCCATCCATCCATCCAAAACCAACCACCCATCCGTCCATCCATAAAGCACCCACCCATCCATCCATCCATCCATCCATCCATCCATAAAACCACACATCCATCCACCCATAAACCACCTACCCATCCATCCATCTATAAACCACCCATCAATCCATAAACCATCCATCCATCCAAAAACCACCACCCATCCATCCATCCATCCATAAACCACCCACCCATACATCCTTAAACCACCCATCCATCATTCATCCATCCATCCATAAACCACACACCCACCCATCCATCCATCCATCCATCCATCCATCCACCCATCCATCCATAAACCATCCACCACCCAGCCATCCATCCATCCACCACCCACCATCTATACTGACCCATCCAACCATCCATAAACCACACCCATCCATCCTTCATCCATAAAACACACACCCATCCATCCATCCATCCATAAACTACACACCCACCAATCCATCCATAAACCACCCACCCATCCATCCATTCATGAACCGTCCATCCATTCACTCATCCACCACCCACCCATCCATCCATAAACCACCCACCCATCCATCCATTCATAAACCGTCCATCCATCCACTCATCCACCACCCACCCATCCATCCATCCTTAAACCACCCACCCATCCATCCATCCAGCTTGAACAGTTTCCATTCAAAAAACATCCATAAAGCACCCACCCATCCATCCATCCATCCATAAACCACACATCCATCCATCCATCATCCATCCATCCATAAACCACCTACCCATCCATCCATCTATAAACCACCCATCCATCCATAAACCATCCATCCATAAACCATCCATCCATCCATAAACCACCGACCCATCCATAAACCATCCATCCACCCATCCATAAAGCACCCACCCACCCATACATCCATAAACCCACCCATCCATTCATCCATCCATAAACCACACACCCACACACCCATCCATCCATCACCCATCTATCCATAAACCATCCACCACCCACCCATCCATCCATCCATCCATCCACCACTGACCCATCCATCCATCCATAAACCACCCATCCATAAACCATCCATCCTTCAATCAATAAAACACACACCCATCCACTACACACCCACCCACCAATCAATCCATAAACCGTTCAGCCATCCACTCATCCACCACCCACCCATCCATCCATAAACCACCCACCCATCCATCCATCCAGCTTGAACAGTTTCCATTCAAAAAAAGGTTAGTTCACCCAAAAATGAAAATTCTGTCAGTATTTACTCACCCTCATGTTGTTCCAAACCTCTATGTGTTTATTTGTTCTGCTGAACACAAAGGAAGATATTTGGAAGAATGTTTTAATCAAACAGGGGCTCGGATGTTTTAAGCAACGTACGAAGAACGAGCCCCTGTTTGATTAAAACATCCTTCCAAATATCTTCCTTTGTGTTCAGCAGAACAAATAAACGCATAGAGGTTTGGAACAACATGAGGGTGAGTAAATACTGACAGAATTTTCATTTTTGGGTGAACTAACCCTTTAATCTGGTGTCATGATGCCATATTCTTTTTTTTCCTCTAAATAATAGTCTTTCTTTCTTTCTTTTAAACAGAAGAACTACCTTCGGTCCTTTGGGGACCAAACCCAGGTGCAACCTTGCGCAAAATATTGCGCAAGGTTGCATCAAATGAAGTCTTGGGTGCCTACAGCCTTAAAGGGAAAAAAGGCAAACTACCCTTCCAACAGACGAAGATCTGCAATATTATCATAGGCAAGTTATCAGTCATTTTTTTTATATTTAATAGCCAATTTTTTGCACTTTGGAAAATTGTTTTGGTCCCAATGTACATTATTTTAAATAATACCATACCTCAAATAGCTACAATTTTACATGAATTTTTCCTACATCAAGGGGCAATGCAGAAGTCCTACAAATCTCTTAAGGCCAGTGAGATTGAAGACCTAATTTCAATGGTCCTTAAATTTGCCCCTCACCGGCATTTAAAATGGTAAGCAATCATGTCAGTTTTGTTTAAATTTTCAATGTACATTATGCAAAATCAATTTTTTCTTGTGTCATTTTTGACATGGTTTATAGACTGATATTTGTTTTAGCAACATCTACTGATGAGTGACTTAAAAAGTTGGAAACTTGGAAAGTATAATTACTAAATGGGTGTAAATTATTTGCGCAGTGAAATATCATAACATCCGTCTACAAGACATCAGCAAAACTTCATTATTCACACACCACTGAGTGACACAGTTTTGAAAACTTTAGGGTTGTTTTAAGGATGTTTGTGCATGCCGTAGACACTACAGGCGATCCTAAAAGAGTCAAAAAGTCGAGACATGACCCATCGTCAATTTCTTTGTCCACCACTCTAGTTTATCCAAAACAAACTAGAAAATAGACTCAAAGTGCTAAACACTTGAATTTTTCTTTAAGGCTTGCAGGTGACTTTAGTTGTTACGTAGAAGTATTATTTGTTTTTTTTTTTTTTAAGTAAAACTAGGGCAAGTTAAAAACATTATATAAATGTTTAGTAATTGTTGTAGTAAACTGCCTTGCAAATAAATAAATACCTGGCCAGTAATAAAAAAAAGATATTAATAATAAAAATGAATAATATTTATGGCTTACCAGTCATCGGCACACAGTCCTTAACTGCACTACAGTTAATTTTTTAGGTCTATAATTTCTATCTAACTCATGCCTTCCCCCTCCCCCCTTCCCTTTGTTTTTGATTTGCAGCTGATGGTGAAGTGAAGAGATTGGTGAAGACAGAGTTTCATGTTCACCATACATGTTGTCATGTTCACCATACCATACACCACTTTCACCATACACGTTGTCATGTTCACCATTTACACATTGTCACTGTTTCATGTTCACCATACACCATACACCAGTTACGTGTTCACTGTATGTAAATGTTCATTTTGTTTGATATATGAATACATTTTGCTTGATATATGAATAAATAGTTGTTTAATATATGAATAAATTGTTATTTAATATATGAATAAATTGTTGTTTAATATATGAATAAATTGTTGTTTAATATATGTATGCATTGTTGTTTAATAAATGTTCATATCTCAGTTCAGATATTGAAATTGTTTCTTATATTTTCTGAATAATAAACTATGTAGAAGAAGTGGCTTGTTGACTTATTTATGACCAGACATCAGAATGAAGAGGTTAGGAGAACCTTCAGGGAACCTTCTAGGAACGTTCCCTATTGGTGATCCAGGAAAGTTTTCTTAACGTAAATAGAACGTTCCCTTAAGGTTAGGGGAACGTTCTGGGAACCTACTTGGAACGTTCTCGCAACGTTCTGGGAACATTCCGAGTAGGTTCCCAGAACGTTCTTGTAACATACCAAGGTTAGTAGAACGTTCTGGAAACTTTAAGGGAACGTTTGCATAATGTTCCCAGAACGTTGTGGGAACGTTTTGGGAATGTTCTGATAAAGTTTCCAGAACGTTCCCCTAACCTTAAGAGAACGTTCTATATATGTTAAGAAAACTTTCCTGGATCACCAATAGGGAACGTTCTTGGGAACATTCTGGGAACGTTCTGGGAACCAAAAACTAACATTCCCAGAACGTTCCCAGAACGTAAAATTGTTTGCTGGGTTTGAACAGTTTGCACAGAAACTGTCTTTTGGACCTTGAACCGTTTCGTACCCAGTCAAGTCCATTATATGGAGAAAAATCACTTTACATGCTTTCATGTCCAAGTATTTGCTATCTGACCCGTTGAATTGCAGCTTTTGTTCATGTGTGCTATGTGTGTTAACCCTATATAGCCTACCCTGCATAAATTAGGCTACAGTTAGGGTGATACACATGACTTAAAATGTGATATTGCCTGCACAGCTCTTGGACGACATATCTAGCCTTTATATAGATATCTATGTTCCATACATCTCGGCAACTCGTGCATCAAATATTCTACGAGTTGCCCATGTGCATTTTGAACCATGTGTTTGGTCTGCATCTGCACGTTCTGGCCAGCAGGGGTCTCCAGGGTGTGGCGTTTCAAGCGCGGCCGTCCAAACGAACAAACAGGGAGTCAAGAAGCCATTGGTTCGGTTGATTCAAAGTCCAGAAAAGCTTTCGTTTCTCCTCGAAAGTCGTCAGTAAATGGTAAATGTAGGATTCTTTCATTTGCCCGCTGCTTAATTTCAGCCAATCAGGTGTGCAACCCACACGCAACGTGATTAATATTCATGAATCATGAGCCAATCCTTCAACAGATTCGGCGGTTTGATCAGTGAATAAGAACATTGCTCCTCTGCTTAAACTTGTTTTCCGATTATTTTTAAGATATTATGTAATGCAATACAATCCTCTTTCCCAAGAAGGAGACTGAACGGCGATGGAACAGGTAAAGAAAGTGTTTGGGATAACAAAACGCCGTGTAGATGCTATTTTGTCAAATAGATAGATGGGTTTAAATGGGTCAAAAGGTACGCTTAGTTTAATCACAAATAACCTACGTATTTTGTTTATATGGAGTTGTTTTATACTGAAATACCCTATTTTAATTAATTCCTTATGAAAATAAACGTAGGTTGTATTAGTAAAAGTGTAACGCTATGGTTAGTGTAGCAAAACCATGATTAATGTGTGGTTACCATGTTTTAATTATAACGTTTCTAACCATGTAAATTATTATTAATCTTTGTTGTACAACCATAATTCATTTGTGTTTATCAATGTTTAACTATACTAACGATGTTTTTCTGCTTTTATGTGTAGTGAGACCATGGTTAATTTGTGGTGACCGTTGGTTTGACTAGTCTCCATGTAGTTGTTTTGTTTGTAGTAAAACCATGGTTAATTTTCACAAGGGATGTGTTTGCCTGCTTGAATATTTTACACTGTCTCCTGAAATGTGTTGATATGTGTGTGCTAAAATGTATACTGTTTGTGTTTCATGTCGACTATATAGGTAGCCTGCAGCAATTTCAGATCCATAAGGGCCAAGTTTCAGGAAGAGCTCCAGGTGAGGGACAGACCTGTGCTTCCCGAGAAACCCAAACGCCTCCCGACAGCCGGCGTGGGCCGCTCTGGTCCGATAACCACGAGCTGTTCAGCTGTGGAAACCATGAGTTCAGCTGTGGAAACCAAGACCCCTAGTCTACCCCGGGCCATTTTCAGAGAAGACCTGAAAACGCCCTTTGGGAGACGGCCTGTGTCTTTCCCAAGCTTCCCCAACACAACATCTGAAGTCAGCAGGTCTGGTGAGGACAGGCACAACAGGCAGTCGCTCAAAGGTCGGCATTTGCCCCTCGTGTTGCCGCTTTCAAACGAGCCACCGCATGATTCTTCAGCTCCTTGCTCAAAGAGAATCCCATCACCTCTCAAATGCATCCGGAAGCAATTCCCTACGCCTTTCAGCTTGACCAAAGTTTCAGCGTCTGGCAAAGACATGGGTAAAAATGGTCCTAAAAGTACTCAGAGTGTTGAGACCGGAGAGTCAAACCCGTGTGCGAGTCTCGAGCGCTCCGCTACTCCTTCTCCGAGCGACGGATCGTCCCTGACGGACTCGTCTTCTGGGACGGGGAGTGTTAGCCACTTCTTTGACCAGCATGTGTTGAGCACGCTGGAGAAAGCCAAGAGGAAGCTGTCCCACAAGAGCCTGCTGGTGTGTGGCCGACCCAAGGGCTTCTACATCAGCAAAGCCACCGAGAGTCCTCCATCTCCTCCTGCCCGTCCAGAGACGTCCTCTCCTCGGAAGAGCAGAGCGGCACACAGTGAGTTAGAAACTTAGGCTTTTACACGCATACATACGGGACCGGTCAAACAATACTGTTTCCTATGCTCATCAGGCCTGCATTTATTTCATCAAAATACTTATTTGAAATATTACAATTTAAAATAATGATTTTCTATTTTATTATACTATTGTGGTGAAAATCCAGTTTTTAATGTTGTTTATGTGGCGTTTTTAATATGATTTTAAGACAAAGCATGAGTAAATTCATAAGTCGAGTATTTCCTCCTTAAAACTGCAGTGAACCAAAGACAGTCTCAAACACATGGTGTGAAATCACTGGTGTTTCTGACGTCACACACGACCTTGTAACCAATCAGATCAACGTGTGATTGTCAACCAGTGGATCTCTGAGTGAGTGGAGGCGGGGCTCATTTGCATATTCATAGAACCACGCATACTAAATGAGGCAAGGGTGTCGAGTTGCATTCAAGATATTTTAAGGCATGAAGATTTTAAATGAGATTTTTGGTGATCAGAGATGAGTTTTCAGCATCATTACTCTTTAATTTTTTCTTTTTTTGAAAGAAAAAGGATGTTAAATTGATAAAGTAAAGTTTCTATTTTGAATAAATGCTGTTCTTTTTAACTTTTTATTCATCAATGAATCCTGAAAAAAATATCACCGTTATAAAGAAAAAACATTAAGCAGCACAACTGTTTCCAACATCGATGATAAATCATCATATTATAGTTATTTGTGAAGGATCATGTGACACTGGAGACTGGAGTAATCATTCTGAACAAACAGCTTTGATCACAGGAATAAATTATATTCAAATAGAAAACCATTATCGAAGTTGTAATATTTCACAATAATATGTTTTTTTTTCTGTATTTTTGATCAAATAAATGCAGAGACTCTTTTTCAAAAGTGTTCATAATAGTAATGTTTCCAAACTTTTGGCCTGTGCTGTGTATGAATTCAGCAGTTTCGAGAGTGCGTAGAGAGTGTATTGTTCTAGTTCTTCAGTGCATCTGTGTTTGAGACATGCCTGTGTGTGTCGTAGCCGCTGTGACGGAGCTGGCTTCAGTCCTGCAGACCGGACCACCACGCAAACCTCTCCCTGTCCCCACATCCCTCGCGCCGGGGCCCTCAAAGCCTCCGCGACCCCCGCGTGTGGACCTCCACAGATACACGGCTGCACGACACGCCACTGAAGCGCTCGCTGCTGGTTAGTAGACGTTCTTTCACACACATCACTGCTTTTTTGAGTTGATTTGGGCAGTTTACCTCCATACAACAGTAACATGGTTAAAGCGTAAGCTATGAGAAACCTTGGTGTCCTAATAGATAATAATCTAAATTTTAATAGTCACATAAAATCAATTACAAAATCAGCATACTTTCATCTTAAAAATATCAATAAACTTAAAAAATGTATGTCTAAAGAGGATCTTGAAAAGATCATACACATGCTTTGATTTCTAGTAGGATTGATTACTGTAATGTGCTTTTAGCAGGACTCCCTAAAAAGAATTTAAAACCGCTCCAAATGGTACAGAATAGTGCAGCCAGGATCCTTACAAAAACCAAAAGAAGAGAACATATTACTCTGATTTTAAAGTCCTTACACTGGCTCCCAGTTATGTATAGGATTAATTTTAAAGCACTTTTATTAGTTTTTAAGTCAATAAAGGGGATGGGACCTAAATACCTTCATGATATGTTTCAACAGTATACTCAACCTAGACCGCTTAGATCACAGCATAAACAGCTTCTACTAAAACCTACAGTTGGAACAAAACAAGGGGAAGCTGCTTTTAAATACTTTGGCGTTCATCTCTGGAATCAACTTCCAGATAACATTAAAAACGCTCCAACCATTACAATTTTTAAAAATAGATTAAAGACTAAGTTTTTTTCAGATGCTTTTTCCAGTTAATGCGTGACAAATAAATGCATTTACGTTATTTTATTTTCTTTTTAATGTTTTTTTGATAAATGTGTATTTATTTCTGTGTTGTGTGGCTACATTGAATTTTAATTGTTTATATTATACTGTGTGAAGTGCATTGTATTGCTGCTATGTATGAAATGCGCTATACAAATAAAATTGCCTTGCCTATGAGAAGTCAAATTAGGGGGTATTTATTCATATTCAGGATCAAGCGCTCTAAGAGGAAATATTCAGGTTTTTGAAAGTATTTTTGAAAATATACATTATGTATATATTTTTAAATGTGTGTCTGTGTATTGTCAGTAATACTGACCTTCATTCTTAAAAATACATTTATTTTAAAATGATAAAATAAAATGTAAAAATACACAACAATTATTTAAACTCTACTGTCTTTATGTTGTTTCTACATTTATTTGGAGATTTAATTATTGCATATTAAAATATATTAAAAACATATCAACTTAAGTGTTCTTAATCGCAATTAATCAGAAACATGTGATTTAATCTACTTAATTTTTTAAATGTTAAAATTCAGCTTTGATCACAGGATTCAATTAAATTAAATAGTCAAATAAATGTAAAAAATGAAGAAAAAATTGTAATTTCCCAATATTGCTGTTTTTACTGTGTTTTTGATCTAATAAATGCAGGCTTGGTAAGCAGAAGAGACTTCTTTCGAAAACGTATAAAAACCTTCTTAACTGGTAACTGACTGGTAGTTTATATGTCAGTGTGTGTACATGAAAAAAATGGTTTATTATCCTAACTATAGAAGGTTCAGCTTGAAATGCAGCTCATCCGTTCTGAGTGATGTTGGTTCGGGAGCTGGTTTCAGTCTTGTCCTCTGTTTGTCCAGAACCGGAGCCTGAGGTTTCTGCTCCCGCTGATGCGTCACTAGAGGACACGAGTTTACCTCCTCCCGAATTCCCCGATTTTGAAGTGTGTGCAGCCGAAGCGGCGGACAGCGACGCCGTCGACCTGGCAGCCCTGGAGCTGGAGGCCACAGAGTTCCCCGACTCCTTGCCTCCTCCTCCACCAGAGGAACACGACAACCCGGTCACATGTTCTCCCGGGGATGATGGACCACACGACACGCCGTCAGCTGACGCTCTCGCTCAGGCCACAAGCGCAGGCGTCTCTGCCACCTCTGACCTCAGGATGAACGGATCACACACTGAACACCAGCAACCAGTGTAAATGTGTCATTTGTCTCATTATGTCCCATTATATCCCTCACGGGTCAAAATGACCTGAAGCCCTAAAATTATACTACTTTTTTTTTTTTTTGTCCGGAAAGCTTATTTTATTTCTTTTTGATATTATTTGAAAAGCATTTTTTTTAATTACCTTTTTAAATCACTTTGATCAATAAATAAATAGTCATTTTAGCTCATTCCTTACATTATTCAAACTTAAATTCAAAATTACTTACAATTTCATGCATAACCCTTTTAATTCAGCTCAAAATATCTTTCATTGTGTGTCTTGTGGAAACTAATATAACCTGATATTTCATGACTCTTGCCACTAGATGGCCTTATAGCTCTCTTCAGTGTGCGTTCAGATACACATGTAGACATTATACAATATTTTTTTGGTAAATTTTAGCATTTTTAGGTTTTTCTATGTGTACTGAAGCATTCCTCACAGTCCATTAATTCCTATGGGGGTCAAATTGACCCGTGAGGGAAGGATTTTTTACATTTCTACCACACAAAACTCCTCGAATCCATATTTTCTTTGTGTGTGGTTCAAGTGTGACAAAAGTGCTGTGGTCTTGGACCCCTCTGATGAACACTCAATTAAAAAAAAAAAACTTCCGGGTCAAATTGACCCGAGGGAAGGATGAGAGTTGGGTTTAAACTTGTATCTTTAATATTGCCGTGTAATTGTCTTTATAATGCGATGGATCAGACCTCATCTCATCAATGTGTTCTTCTTTTCCCCTCAGTTTTCCTAAGGAGAGGCGTGTGCATGGGACATTTGACAATGTTTATGAGGATGTGGAGACTGTTCCCAAGTTTCCTTTTGTCCAACACTCGTTCAAGAGTAAAGCAGCTCCTAAAAGTGAGTACTGTATTATGCTAGCACTTGTCAATGATTGGAGGACAGTGACTGATGCGCTTTCTCCTTCAGACCCGTATGCGGATAACGGCCATGTGGTGAGCCATTCTTTCTTATAATTGCCGTTTATTAAAGAGTTGGTCATTTACGTGAAATATGTTTGATATATCATGATGGGTGCTTGAAAAGATACTCTGAAGCATCCTTACCTGGTGTACATGGAAAGCCTGGATGAAGTGTGAATGCGTCTTTGCCAGCTTATAATGACGTACATTATTTCTATTGATCTCTTGATTTGTTTGACAGAAAGAAGAGACTTGGAAGAATATATGGCATGTCCCTCAGTGGTTTGTCAGCACTTATTTCTCTCTCATGATAAATGTTATTAAATGCTGTACAGTCTAAGAAAAGACTACATTGCAATTGGTTTTCTTAGTATTGTTTCCTGTCCAAATGATTAGATGCCATTAGATACTGTATTGTCTTGTTTTCTGGGGAAATAAATCAAAATTTAGTGAGTTGTTGCTTAAAAAAAAAAGCTAAATTATCTGCCAATGGGGTCAGAAAAATAATCTTAATTCAATCAGAAACTAGATCATTATTTCTTACCCCTTTGGCTGATCATTTTGCTTGTTTTAAACAACAACTTGATTTTGATAATTTCCCCAGAAAATATAATAATATATCTTACTGCATTTCACTACTTTAGTAAATGCCTCGTGAATGAAGTATTCTTTTTGTATTTGGACTGGAAACGAGACACAAAAGCATATTTTGCAGTGAAAACTTGAGTTTCTGTTGTTTCCCCTCACGATGTGAAGGTCTAATGCAGCTGAAGATCACAATGGCCACAGTCACAACGACAGGTATGATGATATCTGATTTCTGACTCAACTCTGTGACGCATCATTTACTGCACTGTAATCTGGGGAAATCTTATTACTATAATGTGGGAAAAAATGCCATCAAAGAATCTAATGATAAACTCAAACACACCCCGGGTCCACACCAGACTCTCTGAGAGAGGACACGATTGTGAAGAAATGGAGGCTTACATTTAGCTCGGTTTAAATTTTCTCTCGGAGAGAAAACATTCTTAATGGGTTCGTCAAGTAAGATTTTTACAGAAACCGTATTGTTGCTAATCGATGGCGTTCGCTTCTGTTGAAGCCGTCAGTCGCATTATTTCAGCTTATTTTTAAGATCGTTTAACAGCAGAATTCCTGGTGAAAACTACATTACCCATGATGCTGTGCAGAAAATTACACCAATCAGAGTCTCGAAACAAGCAAAACGCACCAAAAGATCCGGCCAGTTCTGTGAAGCATAGCATATTTATATTTTCCAATATACATCCGCATTTTGTAATAAACTTGCATGGTGTGTGAATATTTATGTGAAAGTAGTTTTATATTAATTCAGGTACACTGTCTGCAATGCTTCATGGGATTGTAGTTCTTTCTCACTAAAGCTGTTAAGTTCGCGGTCTTGTACTTTTTGTACGTATTGTTTTTGCTTCAAATCACAGTTTGTAATGTTGTAATGTGGTTCTCGAAGCTGGTTGGTTTGGTTCATGGCTTATAATGTTTTGGCGAAGAAAAAAAAAACACCTATGGGAGAAATAAATGGAGAAAATACTTTCGTAACCAACAACACTAAACAAGCGGGCGCCAGTGCACACTATAGTCATGAAAATATTTCATCAGGACAGGTTATAGTCAATCACATACCCATCAGCCCAGACATGCATTGCCATTAGATTCATTGGTCTTACACATCAGATTTAGTTTTCTGACACAATTTTCATTTTAAAATTCTGTTGATTTGTCACAAAGATATTATCTAGAAGTATTGCTGAATTTGCTAAAATGATTTATTCTTACCGAAACTTGCGAGACTATAATTTGTTTAATATCTATCAGTCAGCAATGTTTTGCCTTGTTTTCCATCATTTTTCAGCCAAAGTGTATATGAATTGAAGTTATTGAAGTAAAAATATAAATATCTTAATAAAATATGTGTTGAGGGCTTGAGGCCAGTGGAAATGTCGTCTGAGCAAGGAAAAATATATAATTATTAGTTTTAAATAACTGGTTTCATTTCAGTCATGTTAAATATGATTATTTTATATCTTATAATTTCTCATTATTGGGAGTTTTTCACTTGGACATGAGATTTACGCTTCTATGCGTAACTTGTAACACATCTTAACGTTAATTGCTAAAAACACAGCCGATCTGGTTATTTACAAGGGATGCACCGATATGAAAATTTTGGCCGATACCAATAACAGATAATTCTTTATATTTGAAAGCCGATAACCGATATATCGGCCGATAAACTTAAATCAAAATTTTTATCTAATTTTGAGAGCCTGATTAGATAAACAAAAGCCTCACAATTAAATCCATGTCCCAAGCGCACAATTATAATGACGTTCTCATTATAGTGTCGTATAGCCTTGATGACAGATTTGCGCTGCACATGTTGTCCCGAACCAGATTTAATTTTTTGAAGAGATTTCAATCATATTTGTAGAAATTCAAAAACAAATACAGTTCTCAACAAGTGTCTCAGCTGAAGGGAATAATACATTATTTATCGGCTTTAATATATATCGGCCACATTTTCTTACCCGGCCGATAACAATAACATTAAAAATGAACATATATATATCGGCCAATACCGATATGCTGGCCGATATATCGTGCATCCCTAATATTTATCAATTGAGACTGAGCACAGCGTGTTCCTCATAGAAACCGACCTAAAAAGTGTGTGATTTTTTTCAGAAAGAAGATGAGCCCTGAACACCAGGAGGATAAAGAGCTGAAGAAGAAGGAGAAGCAGCGTCTGGAGAAGGAGAAGAAAGAGCAGAAAGAGAAGGACAAAAAGAGAAACATGTTGCACAAGAAATTTAAAGTGAGTTCGGATGCATAACTTAAAGCCACACTTCATGTAGCGCAAGATAGCGTTTCAAACTGACTGGTGTTTACTTGAAAGAAAAGTGTGCCTGTGCTATCCATCTTTAATGTAGTGACATACATCAGTATAACTTCTCCAGGTCCTGATATATTTCCCATGTTCCCCAATAGATCACCGGACTGGAAGAGCCCATGTATCGCGCCCGAGTGCTGGCGGCCAGCAAACTCCGCAAATACGACCTGCCCGTCAAAAGTGGGGATCTCATCAGCATCATCCGAACGGTCAACTGCCCCAAGGGCAAATGGCTGGCCCGAGACGCCAACAACAAATGTGAGATGCTCTTGAACATCATCTAGTCATGGCTTATACTGTATCAGAAACTGTATATTCTTTTCCCTCCCCACTCCTTAAAGGGGTCCTATAATGCCTTTTCACAAGATGTAAAATAAGTCTATGTTGTCCCCAGAGTGTGAATGTGAAGTTTTAGCTCAAAATACCCCTCAGATGTTTTATAGAGCATGTTAAAATTCACTTTTTGAGGGTGAGCAAAAACACGCCGTTTTCGTGTCTGCCCCTTTAAATGCAAATGAGCTGCTGCTCCTGGCACAGAGGGCGGAGCTTCAAAACAGAGTGTGTTTGTGGCTGTGTTCCAGTCCACTTTTAGACACGCACTTGCGAACTTCCCTAAGCACTTCCCCTCGGGGGAATCCTTGCCGCCAGACCGACGAATGTGCCACGTGAAAGCTAGTCCCGCGCCCTCCTATGGTTAATAAGAAAGCAATAAGGGGCCGTTTACACCTGGTCACTTCGGAAGTATACATTTATTTTTAAATATATATAAAAACAATATTCGAATAGTAACTTTAGCATTCGAATAGTATTGATTTTTTTTTTTTAATATTCGAATTATATTCGAATTTGCGGAATTCGTTCCAACAGCCCTATCGCGTTCCCGGGGCTGTGGATTATGTAAGCAATAAGCTACAGAGGATGTGCTGTATGGTGAATAAGTCACGGCTGAAGGGTGGTGTTCGGCACGATGCAAAGCAGAGTTAGCCGGGACTTAATCACCATACAGCACTAGATTCTGTACCTTATTGCTTTTATAAAACGGTTACCACACAATACAAATATTAAGGACGCAAAATATGTATCTATGCAACGTTCATGAAGTAAAATCACTAAAAGCCTTCCTTCCACTGGAAAAAGTAGTCCCTGACCGTGATAGAAGTTACATTACATTATTTCACCATTAGATGGCGACAGAGACTCTCTTTACGAGTGAGTGAGTCCATCAGAAGACTTTTACATTGAAATGACTCTTGTGAACACCGATAAGGAAGACTCAACTGACGAATGACTAAGTCAGCGTATCACGGGAAAACCCCTCGACTGTTAAAAAGACAAGATATCACGGCGGACATTCAAACTGATTTTTTGTCACGAATGTAGGACTGACCTGAAGGAAAATGCTATATCTACTGTAAATGCAGATAAATTTGCTTACTCGATATCTCACAATACTCTAACGTTACTCTATTAGCTTCAATAAACAGTATTAATGAAAACAAACATATGTTTACGTTGCTAAGAGTGGTTGCTTGGGGTGTTGTGTAGTGATACATAGAGCCGTTGGTTGAAGCGGTTATAGTCGTGTTTTATCATGATTAAAACACAGCTATTGACCAATCAGAATCAAGGACTTGAACCAACCGTTTTATAAGTACATTTTAGGCTTAGGCTAAGTGTTTTTAGCCCGCTAAAAACGCCAGACGCTCTGCTGAAAACGCTAGCTGTGGGCGCTTGAGAGCGCTTTGTCAGCGCAGCGTTCTTTCCGTTGAGACGTTTTGTTGCTATGATACAGAATATCCGCAGCACAGTTTACTTGCAGCTGATTTTACAGATAATTTTTCATACTAAATTATTCTTCATCCATGTTGTTCAGTTAGGCCGTGTGTCCACCAAAGCGTTTTTAGCCAGCTGAAAACGCTAGACGCTCTGCTGAAGACGCCGTGCTTTGGGCGCTTGAGAGCGTTTTGGCAGCGCAGCGTTTTTTCCGTTGAGACGTTTGGTTGCTATGATACAGAATTATCCGCAGCAGTTTGAATGTTGTGACAGTTGGTCGGTGTGGTATTAGTCCCGCCCCTCCTCCGCTGTGATTCGATGGCTGGGTAAAAAGTGACTGTGATGAGCGCTGCGTTTTACCTAAAGTTGAACATTTTTCAACTCGGCGACCTGTAAAAAACGCTGGGTGCTCAGCACTTCAACGTGAAAAAAACGCTCAGCGCCTCGTTACGCTCATCGCGCTCCCATTGAAAACAATCTGTTTTTTTTTTAAAAAAAAAAGCTTAGGTGGACACAAGGCCTTAGTGATGTCACTAACCTGGGAGGAAGCTTGTGTAGTCCCTCTCAGCCGTTTTGTTGTAGTCCTTAAAAAGAGATTCATGTAAAAGCTTTTAACTCTGAGCGTCATGACTTTGCAGATGTTCAAACAGGAACATTACACACAAGCTAAAGTTAGAAAAATGAACTCATAATCGTTCCCCTTTAAGATGAATTAAAAAAAGTGGACCACTTTTTGAATGTCCTAGAAAGCCTCCTGCAGGAGTGACTGTGAAATCGCTGTAGTTTCTGAGGCTTTGACAGGAGACGGTCTTCCTTCTGTTGTGGTGTGTGTGTGTGTGTGCAGACGGCTACATCTCCGTGATGAATGTGGAGTTGAACATCAAGGAGATGCTGGAGCTGGGGAAGAAGGCGTCGCAGGCCGCCGGACGAGGCCAGACCGACGGAGATAACCTCAGCTTCAGCAGCAGGTAGAGAGGAAACATATCCATATCCACACACACTCGATGACATCATGCATATGAAATAAAGCTCACTGTCAAGTTAACCATGGATTGGCAGCTAGGGGTGTTACGATACACTGATATGGATCAGAAGACTAATGACACGATGTATAGATGCAACACCTTTATTCTGACGCTTGGCATCTCTGGCTGTGTTTACACTGCCACAAAAAATCCTATTTTTTACACGCTTTCTCACATGTAAACGCACAAATATGCATGATTTTTTCCGCAAACAAGCTCCTTTTTCAAATCTGTCCGGATTAATACAATCTTCTTTGCCAGAAATGAATTTTAAACACATATATCAGATACCAGTTGTGTCTAAAGTAGATCAAAACATCAGGCTCATAATAATGACTATATCAGTCGATGTACCGCTAGATAGAGGTGAAATTGTCTCGCCGCGTGTTAAGCTGTTGGGACACATCAAATAGCTGGCTAAGATGATCGATTTTGTATCGTATTGCGACAAAACGTTGGATTTACACCCCTGTTGGCAACCTTGTGTTGTAAATCTGTATCAATTGACAGTGTATTTCTATTCTCACTGGGTGGATATGAACTTTATAAACTTAAAATTCTAGGTTTCAAAAACTTTGTCTTGTTGCTGTCATGTTAATGAAATCATTTGATTATAATTTGTATATTAGTGAATGTAAGATTATTTTATCAACATTGATTCATTTCTTTTCAAATAATTTTAGTAAATCATATTTATTTGATTGCAGCATGTATTACTGATTCCCATCATTAAATGGTTTATCACTCACATCAGCCATAGACCTGCTCTCTAAGATATGCACATCATATATATATACTACCGGTCAAAAGTTTTAGATCGGTAAGATTTTTTTATGTTTTTAAAAGAAGTCTCTTGGGCTCACCAAGGCTGCAATTATTTGATAAAAAATACAAAAAAAAACAGTAATATTGTGAAATATTATTACAATTTAAAACAGCGGTTTTCTTTGTGAATATATAGTGAAGTGTAATTTATTCCTGTGATCAAACCTGCGATTTAAAAAAAAAAAATTTTTGCATCCTAACTCCAGTCTTCAGTGTGACATGATCCTACAGAAATTATTATAATATGATGCTCAAGAAAGATTTATGATTATTATCCATGTTGAAAACAGTTTTTTACATTTTCATTTCAGGATTCTTTGATGAATAGAAAGTTCAAAAGAACAGAATTGATCTGAAATGGAAATTAAGCTTTTGTAACATTAATCACTACCATTCAAAAGTTTGGGGTCAGTAAGAATTTATTTTTTATTTTTGGGGGGAAAGAAATTAGAAAATACTTTTATTCATCAAGGATGAGTTAAATTGATCAAAAGTTACAGTAAAAACATTTATAATGTTAGAAACGATTATATTTTAAATAAATGCTGTCCTTTTGAACTTTCTATTCAACATAGAATTTTGGGGGAAAATGGTACACGACTGTTTTCAACATTGAAAATAATAATTTATGTTTTTTGAGCATCAGATCCTCATATTAGAATGATTTCTGAAGGATCATGTGACACTGAAGACTGGAGTAATGATGATAAATTCAGCTTTCATCACAGGAATAAATTACACTTCACTATATATTCACATAGAAAACCGCTGTTTTAAATTGTAATAATATTTCACAATATTTCTGTTTTTTTTGTTGTATTTATCAAATAATTGCAGCCTTGGTGAGCAGAAGAGACTTCTTTTAAAAACATAAAAAAATCTTACCGATCTTAAACTTTTGACCAGTAGTGTATACGGTTTAAATTTTTGGCTATAATGTATAATATATCTATATTATGTATAGATGCTGTTAAATCAAAACATATATCATAGACTCAAATGAGACGCTTTAAACACTGTATTGTCATAGTAATGTGTGTGAACGGTCTGATGTTTGCAGGTCGTCTCATCAGAATCCGGTGTTCACCAGCAGCTGTAAGTCTTCTGTTCCTCTTTCTTCAGCCGTGTGTTGAGTGTGTTGGCAGCCTGGCACTTTCTTTAACACCTGGCGGTGGTGAAATAATAATCCTGTGTGGTTTAACAGCCGCTGCTTTCTCAGATCGGCTTGGGTTAAAACGTTTTAAAACTACATTTCAGTAGTAGTTTATTTTATTAGGTCTATAGACAACAAAAACAAATGAATATGCAACTGAGTGTTAAGTTATAATATAAAATTGACTACTCTTTCGTGGCTTTACTGTGCTTTAAAGATTGCTTCTTAACATCAAGCATATCCCGCTCTTCGCTGTGTTACACAGAGGAGACGAACAAACCGATTTTTTGGTTAATCTTCAACATTTTTGCCGTTTAACATTCATTTGGATTGTCCTTTTTGGGAGTTTACACGGAAAAATAATCGTTGAAGAGTTCAGATGCAAAAGCCTCTAAATGCCATTTGAAATTTTCTTCTAAAATGATCATTTTTATCAAGCTTGTATATTCAAGTTCAGTAATTTCACTTGAATGACAATTCATAGGTAATCTTCATTGCAATTTAAGTGAAATTACTGAATTTAAATATACAAGCTTGATAAAAATCATCATTAAAGAAGAAAATTTCAAATGGCACTTAGAACCTTTTGCATCTGAACTCTTCAGTTTTAAAATTAAGTGGCTTGTAGATCTCAGTTTACAGGACTACTTATTCATTTCATAAACAACGACTGTCTGTCCACAACTCTGGCAGCGCTTCATTGGCGTCAGTGCTGTAATGTGACTGTAATCAATAGGGCTGAGTAATAAATATAGATTTCTCGATATTAATCGATTCTCATTAATACGAACCGATATCAATTCTTAAATCTCAAGAATCGATTAGTCATCCTGTTTCATTTGAATGAATGGGACATTGTATCGCGGCTGCGCGCATCCAAAAAATCGCAATAATCTTTGTCCTTTGTTACTATTGATATGAAACAAAGTCTCAATTTTCAAATTATGTCTTTTCTTTAGAATTTCAAAAACATAAATAGTGTTTTGGCGCTCTGGCGCAGTTCAAGAGAAGCAGCAGCGCTGATCTCTCTTCCGGCTTAATAATACCAGTTACAGCGCGAAATAAACATGAATGAGCATCTGAAGGTGTGTTAAAGATAGAGTACAACTTATCGAAATCTGTATCATGTCACATTGATTCGCTCAATCAGCGTTTCAACCGTGGAAAGACGTCAGTTCAACAGCTTGTAATCAATGTCATGTATCGTCATATTTACCTCAGAAAACCCACATAAACTCGTTAGTCAGCTAGAAAGAATAACTCTAGAGAGGAGCATTTTGCTAAATATATACACCATATTACATATGCATTATAATGTTCTTCAATATTTAATGCATATTTGAATAAATCTGGCAAGTTTTTATGACGGCCACCATTTAAATGTTTATATTTCATATAATCTTCTTATTATGAAAATAAATAAAAGTGTAATTTAAGTGTCTGTATAGCTACAAAACAGTTCATTATTACCTTCATATTAGGCTAATGAAGCCTAGTAGGCTACAACTAGACTCCCATAGTTTACAGCATTAGTTAAGAGATTTCTAATAGGAGATATTGGCCCAGACAGCAAACTGACATTGAATCAACGTGGAAACGACGTCTCTCATGACATTGAAACAACGTTGATTTTGCTCATCGAATTAACGTTGAACCAACGTCAGACGCGGCATTCTTCAAAGCTAAATAAAAATCGAAAATTGGTTTGCTTTCATAACGTTGAAACAACGCGTTGATTTCAAGTTGATTTTCCGTTAGTTTTGAAAGAATGACGCGTCTGACGTTGGTTCAACGTTAATTCGATGAGCAAAACTATGTCAGATCAACGTTGTTTCGATGTCATATTTCCACGTTGATTCAATGTCAGTTTGCTATCTGGGTTGATTCCCTTGAAAAATTGCCATTTATTGTAACTGATATCCAAAATAATCAATATTGAATCGAATCGAAATCGAATTGCAAGCTTGTGAATCGAAATCGAATTGTGAAATTTGTGTCAATAACCAGCCCTAGTAATCAAGGCACATGGGATCTGATGGAGCTGGTCCGTCTCCCTATAGTGAGTGCGTCCCTGGCGTCAGTGCCCTCTAACACCAGTGGCTGATGATCAGATCCAGCCGCAGCGTCATGTTTAACTGGGAAAAGTGCTGACAGGAAGGGAAAAAGTTTAACCGTAACCAAAGGGCAAACCCAGGAAAACAAGGGCAGATATGAGCCTTGAGTTTCTTGATAATACAATTAATTCGCCTTTGGCTAAGCCACGCCCTAGAATGTAGATTGACCAATCACAGTGCAGCCAAGAACGAGCTCCCACAGAGGTCCGACGCTTTGTCACAGCGCTCCATTGACTTTCAACACAGGCGTCTCATATTTTTGGTCTATTACCGTCGTAGTTTTATCCAAAATATGGTTAAACGTTGTGCCTCAGGCATTTGTAACACAGATGCGCGTTTCCCAGAGAGGTTGGAGGGGGTGTCCGTTTGATTGATTTCGGTTCTCATACCAGTTGTTGATACGCTAGCAAACGCTGCTAATAAATACAACGTTATCCACAAGTTTCCGAGGGGCGCTCCTGTAAAAAATAAAGTGGGTGAAACTTCCGGTGAGGCGGCGGAAGTAGCATTCCAATGGTATTTTGTGTGTTAGTTAGCGAAGAGGCTAGCTGTTTTTCGGAGAATTATTTTACTATTTAAAGACGCAAATCTTTATGAGAGATGTTGTTACGGAGCTCAGGGACAACATGTGCTGCTCGCGGTTGTATGTATAACCGGACTAAACTAATTTAGTGGCTTAAACGGGATTGTTTTGAACATAAGCTGAAAACGAAATCAGAGTGATCCTACCAGAGCCCGTCTCTGATCCTGCCAACGACTGTAGTTTCCATCACCTCCCAAAAGACGACGAATCTTCCTGTGTACATTTGTTTAAATTCTTAATATTCTATAAACTCTATCAGCATGTGTTTGGCTGTTCTCTACTGATGTTACACCTAAACTCAGGATCAAAGCCTGTGTTGACCGAATACCAAATGTGCCAGTTAATGTATTCAAGAAGCACATTCATTTATAATTTTGAATAAACTCCAAAGCACAATGACTAAGTGTGTATTTTTTATTTTAATTGTTTGTCAGCTCGCACAACTGTCTGTCACCATGCCTTGATGAGTATTGAATATTAATAATGTTATTATAATACTCCCAATCAACTACTGTGGAGGGTAAAGGTACTGTTATTTTACCCTTTTGAATTTGGTTGAGGTTGTGTTCCCATATCGTTAGCTAGTTTGGATCGCTATAACTTGAATGACTGTCAACTGTTGAATGAACGAGTGTCAAGCATGTCAAATCGCGCATTGTTTACTTTCAACCGGAAGTCGCGCCCACTTTTGACGCAAGGCATCATGGGGCGTAGGAAACTTGTGGATACTCGTGTAGTCCGTTTGCTTTGTAATAACGATTATAGAAGTGAATAGAGACCTACCAGCTTTGCATGAACAGTGTTGCTCCCTGATATTGTTAGTCCCAGCCTCCGTCTCCATTAGTAGGAAATGCGGTGGTTCATTTTTTGACTGTGACCGGTAACGTTATACTTTAGATGCCTTGTTGTTTGAAGTAGCAACAGTAACTAAGGGGGGCGGGGCTTAGCCAAAGGTGAATTATTTGTCTGACGTCTAAATAAGACAAGTAAATAAGACTCAAACAGTTCCCACTGTACTTGATCAATCTATTTTAACTACTTTTTAAACTAAAATAAGGTGCTACTAACATTTTCTGGGCCATTCTAGGATTTTCTGTGGAATTATGATTTATTTTTGATAGTTTTTGTTCAGTTGCGCACAGAAGAAACGCGTGTAAATCAGTTTCTAGAAAGAAATTGTGGATTATTTGAAAAGAAAAAAAAGCAAGGCTGCCAATATTTTGGGCCACCATTGCAGATGCATGTCAATATTTTTTCGTTTTCATGCATTTGACTTGTTCTTCCAGTCACGGATGACAGTGAGGAGTGGATGTATGAGGATGACACCTTGTCTCTCTCCGCTGAAAACTCGTGAGCTGAACTCGTTTCACACACATGGCCTCAGTTCACCTGAACTTTACACAGATCTCTACACTCGTGTGTGTGTCTCTCTCTCTTTATCTGCAGGAGTCAGGTGAAAGCGGTCTCCATGCCTGAGATCTGTGAGTGTGTTTCTGCTCTCTCTGCGCTGAGCTTGATGTGTTCTGTTCACTGTACTCTGGTCTCTCTCTTCTCAGTCGACAGCACCTCCTCGGCTCATCAGACGTTCAGTGACTGGAGCATTGAAGACGTCCACACACAGTGAGCCCAACGACACCACAGGGATATAACACAGCTGTGGAATCGTGTGTTACAGCTGCCAATCCACTCCATAGCAACCAAACAGAGCACCATAGCAACCATTTTGCAACAGCTAATATCTCAGCATCAAAACATTGTATCGCGATGGGGGTTGGGTCTTTTGACTCATGCTAGCACACAGGACTTCCAACATGCTAGCTGTGAATAGCTACACGCTAATGTTGATTAGTTACCCAGATAATAAACTGAGATTGAATAAACGTTTTGACATCGTTTTGCTCATCGAATTAGCGTTGAACCAACGTCAGACGCGCCATTCTTCAAAACTAATGGAAAATCAACTTGAAATCAACATCATTCGTTTCAACGTTAGGAAAGCAACTAACTGCGTCGATTTTCTGTTAGTTTTGAATAATGGCGCGTCTGACGTTGGTTCAACGCTAATTCGATGAGCAAAACAATGTCAGATCAACGTTGTTTCGATGTCACGAGAAACGTCGTTTCTACGTTGATTCAATGTCAGTTTGCTATCTGGGTAACTGCTAAATCATGCCGAGAACATGTTAAGAACGCTATAAAAACTCTATAGTAACCATATGTGACAACTACCAACCACTTAGTAACACCATATCAACCCGCCAGAATATGTTAGCAACCACCTAGAACACCCTAGCAACCGCCTATCTACACAAAAGCAACCACCCAGAACACCCTAGCAACTGCCTAGCAAGACCCTAGCAATTACCCATAATACCCTAGCAACTCCCTAGAAACACTAAAGCAACCACCCAGAGCACCCTAGCAACCACCTCGCAACCACCTAGAGCACCCTAGCAACCATAAACTACATTACCAAGCCATATTTCAGCTCAAGAAAATAGTAGAAACATGGAGTTTGGCTTTTTTGACTTAGAGTGTCAACTAGTCTGTAAATATCATCTCAGAAACTGTATAAGAACACCATAGCAACCATATAGAGTACCCTAGCAACCACCTAAACATATGATTAAGCCATATCTCAGCACCAGAATGTCGTACAGACATGGTTGTTGGCTCGTATGCAATAATGTACTACACTCTAGCTTCCGAGACTGTTTTGCGGAAATATCCAGTAGTTATTAAGACCGGACAGTGTTGTGGTGTTCATTAATGTGAAAAGGTAATAGGTTAGACATTAAGCTCAAAAACACCAAATGAAAATTAATTCTCTCCCAAAGTTAAATGCTTTTATCGCTTAATTTTAGCTTTCATCTGATTTCGATAGTTCCCTTTTTCGAATTTTCCACTAACTATAAGTAACTACATATATGTAATGAGTATTAGGAGACTGTCAGGTTCAGGTTAGTGGAGTACTAGTATGTCTAAAGTGTGGACTCGATTTAAGGTGTTATTTTATTCATAGTTATACAATTTTTTTGTAAATCAAGTATAGTATTTCATTGAACATTTGCAACTTTTTTGTATGGACCGATGATCAAAGTAAGTGATTATAGTAACTATTCCCATCAATTCCTTGCTATAGTTTGAATCTGAGTGTGAAGTGGAGACAGTCCAGTGTGTGTGTGTGTGTGTGTGATAATGTCCCGTCTCTGTGTTGGTGACAGAGAAGCAGAACACTTCCAGTTTGCAGATGTTGATCTTCTGCCTCCTCCGGCACTTTACGCCGACTCTCTTTGAGCCTGCGGTGAGGTTTATCTGCTGTATTCTTCAGCCACTGACCCGAGTTTCATATCTAACATTTTACAAACGCAAAGTCTCTGACATCATTTATTTTTCCTTCCACAGTGAGGTTGATTTCATACCTCGATCATAACCAAGGAAATCCACATTTCTTCAGGAGCTGGCGTTTGGAAAAAACTGGGCTTCAGTTTTACAGGTCGTCAGTCCTGTGTCTGAAGACTCGGTTTAACATTACAAGTGCAAAGAGAAAAACTGTGGCGTTTAATGAAAGTGAACTCTTGAGGTTTGAAGTGTTGCATTGGCACTGAGCGGCGAGGGCTCGATCGAGGACGGATAACACAATGGCAGATTAGGGGTTTTAATGAAATGAGGGTGTGGCACTTTGTCATATATGAACTATTGAATGACTTGCTAAAGGATTGAGAGAAACTTGTGCATGTTATCGATTAATTCACCTTTGCTTTTGTCGTTGTGTATCTCATTGTGTGGGAACTTTGGAAGTTGGTGGTTTGATTACATGTTTATAAATGAAAACATAACTTGTAAATGTTGGCGTGAAATAAATGGATCCAGCAGTGATTCTGACTTCTGTTTTTTCTTCTATTGAATGATGGCTGGATGAATGTGTGATAAAACTGTGCATTATGAAGAGTGAGCGTAATACTAAAACTAAATTATTCTGTACGTCTCTGTAAAAAATGAGTCATGGGTCTTGTAATTTTCATTAAAATGAATTTGATAATTTATAATATTTTTTAAAAATGTGTACTTTTCATTAATGAAATTTGTTTAGCGTTTGTTGATTTCCCTAATAAAACCAAGAGAGACTTTTTCCTCTTTTATTGAAGGAAATGTCAGCAGTTTTGAGGCTTGATTTGAAGAATGAAATAAGCAAATTAAACGACACAATTTTCATGTTTTGCTAAACTATCCCTTAAAAGTAGATTAAAAGTTAAAATATAATTACCCATTGTATAATTTTTGTATTTGTAAAAATATTTATTATTCATATTCCCTCTTTTATTGATTTATTTCGCCGATTTAAATACTCTCATTTGATGACTTTGTTCATTTTAAGGGCGGCACTGTTTTTAAACCTATATGCACCAGAATAATAATAATGATGATTTTTGACACACAGGAACATGAAAAAATAAACAAACAAAACTAACCGAGAATCTTCTAATTTCCTAAGCCCGTCTAACGGAGAGCCTCGGCACTTCCTACATCATCTTGGTTGCAGTTCCATTAGAATTCCACTTGAGGTGATCGCGGGCGAGTGCAGAATGAATGGGAGTCTATGGAGCTAAACGGCTAAATGTGTCTCTTTCTCCTTCTTGTCGTTAAATTAAAATATATTTTATTGTTGATTCCGCAAGTTGAATATAGATTATAGGCCAAAAGTCGAATGAACGAGTACTTATGTCCTTTTGATTTCTCACAGGTTAGGCCGTTGTTGGCCGGAGCACGATAGCATTCTGCTATTGTGTGACGTCATCACATTTTTGAACGGATTTTTAGAACAGATAAGAGAACTTAAAAAAGTAATTTTCAGTGGAGAGTATTATCTTAGCCCTCCCTTTTGAATGCAACTTTAAAATTACTTGACAAAAAATTACATCCTGAGAAAAGTGGATTTCTGGGGGTGAAACCCCATAGACTCCCATTCATTCTGCACTCGACCGCGAACGCCCCCGCATGGACAGAGACGTGTTACTGCAGCCAGTCCAGAAACCGGTGAATTTGTTTCATTTACAAAAGCCCTCAAAGTGATAAAAAAGAAAAATGCGATTAGTCTTTCATCTGTCATAGAAGAGTATGATTTAACAAAAAAAAAAACCTTAGCCCCTATTTTATTTTATTTATTTATTTTTATTTATTTATTTCATTCTAGTTTATTAATTTTATTTCATGCACTTGTTCTGTATGTATTTGTTTGTCTAATGTAAAGAATTGTTACTATTGCCTTACTGTTTGTACATGAATAATTGTTCGATAAAAAATAAAAAATAAAAATAAAAAAAAGGTCGCTCGCAGGAAGTTGGTCCGCACCGTATTACTTCCGGCCGAAACACGGAACAACAGTGTGAGTAAATCTAAATGAATTACTGCAGCTGCAGGTGAAACTGGACTGTAATGTTTTATATTTCAAGGTAAGGACACGATATAAATGAACGTTAAAATTGTATAGTTAATCTGAAAGCCAACACACATTTTGCGATTGTCCTAACAATGTATGTTCGCAGGAGCATGAGCTAGTGTCTGAAGTAATTCAGCAGTCCAGCATCATCGCTGAATAAACCCCACTGACTGTTACTTCAGGTAAGTTAATTTGCCGTAATAATGAGGACATTCCGGTCATTTAAATCGCAATAATGTCTTAATTTAGTGCATTTGCTGTGGATGTCTCTTGCTGGTGTTTTAGTTTTCTTATCGACTCCCTTTCATTATTAGCTTTCATTCATTTTGACATCGTCTTTATGCGTTATAATAATAACTTCAATCAAAATACATTATTGTAAGACACGAACATATGGTGATGTAACTCCTGAGACTGAGAACATATGAATCAAAACTGCAGAACTTGATTATTATTATTATTAATGTGTGTTTTTCTTTCTTTAAAGCATTGTCTCACTATGTCCAAACATTGGGCTGCAGTGTTTTGAGTCAAATTGCTTGTTTCCCCCTCAGTGGTTTTGTGTGTTGGTTTTAAACACCTTTATGAATTCTGTCCTTTAAACTAAATGTCCTATTTCAACATATTTTTGCTATAAAACATTACCATGTGAAGCTGTCTTGTATGTCATGGGTAATAAAGGTGAATAAACACCACCTGTCATAATAAGTGTTGAAGATACTGGAGATATTTGTTTCGCAGTCATTAGGTGTGTATTGAAGCGGAGCGGTAGATCATCATCATGGGCCTGTTGTCTGACCCGAATCGCAGAAAAGCCCTGACCAACCTCCTGACCCGCCTCAACACACCCATATGGTATGTATATATATATATAATATGGTATTATGAATGAAAAAAAATATTTATTGTATCTATTCTTGTTTCATTAAGTTTCTGTGTTGATTTGCCTTTGAAATGCTATGCCATCACTTCCTGTCGCACTTGTGGTTCTCTTCATTGTGTTTCTTCAGTATGGTGTGCTACCTGGCAGCCATAGTGTGGTTCATGGGCCTGGCGTTCGAGCCCTTCACGCTGCGCACGTACATGTCGGAGAACGCCATGGGGTCCACCATGGTGGAGGAGCGCTTCTCCGCGGGCGAGCGGGCGCTGGCCACCGCCAAGGAGTTCGACGCTCACAAGAGGAAGGCAGGGTGAGTCCGTCAGTGTCTGAGCAACACCAGCGCTTGGTGATTTTGAAAAAAATGGTCAAAAAAGAAAATCACATACCCCACCTTTAAGTAAATCATGTTCCATGAAGATATTTTGAGTGAATGCAGCACATGCACGAACATTAATACACAACTTTAAAGGAGATTTTTCAATGTTTCTATATATTTTTTTTTTTTTTGACCCTCAGATTCCAGATTTTCAGTAGTGTATCTCATCCAAATATTGTCCTGTCCTAACAAAGAAAAGCTTATTCATTGTATAAATCTCAATTTTAAAGAACTGACCCATGTGACTGGTTTTGTATATATAAAATAAATTATTTAGAATAAATACTTTAATTTTCGATAAACCCCAAGAGTTGACCATTGTTGATTTGATGCGGACTCTAAAAGAGCTGATGTGTGTGTGTGTGCAGAGGGATGCCGGTGGACTGGTTAGTGAAGACGATGCAGGCTCGAGGACTGGAGGTGTTCACCCAGAGCTTCTCCCGCAAGCTGCCGTTCCCTGATGAGAACAAGGAGAGATATGTGAGTCTGTCACGAGTTTGACCCTACATCAGGCAGATGACCTGTGCTGACTTTATTCGCGAATATTATGCATTGAATCATTCGGTTCAACTTTATTTGAATGTTATAGTTATAGATGTGAGTACTACTAAGTAATAATAATTAACCCTCTGATGGTCTTTGGTCACTTCTGACCGAATAATTTTCTGTTTTGAATAATTAAAAATCACAGCTTCATCGGAGGGTTATGATTCTTGGTGACTTTTTTGGCATTGGGTATGTGAATACCAAAAAAAATTGAGGTCATGATCCGAGCATGCTAAGTGGTCGTAAAAAAAATAGTCACACTCGTGGTCTTCTGTCAGAAATGACTGACCTATAGGAAATGAATGGGAAATTTACAAAAATTCTCTGAATTTTTGTTTGTACAATCTACAAATCGGCCACGATTCTTAAAAGAAGTACACCGCAGTAAAGGAGTGACACTCTACAACATCAAGAGTGCAAAAAATTTACACCCACCCACACACACACACATACAAACACACTTTTATACACATACACACCAATAAATTCAGACTACAAAAAATCTGTTTTGAATTATTTAAAATCACAGCTTCAACGGAAGGTTATGATACTTGGTAACTTTTTTGGCATTAGGTATGTGAACACAAAAAAATTGAGTTCATGATCTGGGCATGCTAAAGTGGACGTAAAAAATTAGTCAAAAATGACCCCCTTAGGAAATGAATGGGAAATTGACAAAAACACAAAAATTCACTTTTTTTTTTAACAATATTTTAAATAAGAAATAGTTTTTTAGATTGTTTCAATTATATATTCAAAAAAAAATGTGTTCATAAACAGCTGGGGAATTCACATGCCTCTCCATAGAGAGCTGTACATGTCATCTAGTGATTACACCATGATTCTACGCTTTTTCTCTATACTGTAACCAGATGGTGCTAATTTTCTTCAAAAAATATTTTTTTTCTGAAGGCCTAGACTCTATATTAAACTAAAATACTGCATTAATATTTTTTAAAAAAAAATATATATAGAAAAATATATATACATTTCCATGGCAAAAATAAACCATAAATATTGCATAAATATTAATAAATTCAATCAAATTATCTCAAACTACTAAATTAAAAAGAATAAATATTATAGATCAAAAATAAATTGCATTGGTTTTACTGGGATGGAAGAAGTTTCATTTTTAGGCCTCTGGTCGCTTCTGACCGGGAAGGCCCAGGACGTGACTCATAAAGGAAGACCTTCAGAGGGGTAAATACATGTACTTACTTTAGGATCAGGGTTAGTTGCATGTAATTATGCCTGGGTTATAGTTATTACTATAGTAAACACAGGTAATGTGTGTAAGGACACATTAAAGTGTTACCAATAATTTTGTGACTTTAGTTTTTTTTTGTTTAAATAGCAAAAGGCAAGACTGGCATTGTGTTCATGTTTGGAGTCTCAATGATGAGGAGGTATAAGTGAATAAAAGCTGTTTTCCGGTGTGTTTTGTCCAGATGGTTCGAGGCACGAATGTGTACGGGATCCTGCGTGCTCCCCGCGCTCCTCGCACAGAGGCACTCGTCATCAGCGCCCCCTGCAGTCCTGGACACAGCAACAACCAGGCGGTCGGCCTTCTGCTGGCTCTCGCGCAGTACTTCAGGAGTAAGACACGGGTCACACGGGGCTGTGTATCTGAGGCCCTGGTTACACTCGCTGTTTTCATGCGTTTTGGTGGATCGGATCACAAATAGACCAGAGACACATTTACACCTGGTGTTTAAATCCGTCTGTTCTGTCCACTTTAACACACTTCTGTCCTGGTTTCTTCGAGGCGAGGGTCTATGTTCGAGTGAATGTAGTGTTTTTTCACATCTAAGCTTCTGCCAGCCAAACGCTGTGAGTGTGTGTTAGAGATCAGGAATGGAGAGAACATTGTGCTTGGGACATTTTTCATCTTCAGACCAAACTTGGGTCGTAAGTGGACAAGATCAAAACCTCTTAAAGGGTTAGTTCACCCAAAAATGAAAATTCTGTCAGTATTTACTCACCCTCATGTTGTTTCAACCCCGTAAGACCTTCGTTCATCTTCGGAACACAAATTAAGATATTTAAGATATTAAGATCGCTCCTGCATACAGTCCATAGGCTTCTTGAGGGACTGGCTCTTGCTGTCCTCGAAAAGTCATTAAAGACATCGTTAAAATAGTCCAAGTGACTACAGTGGCTCAATCTTAACTTTATCAAACGACGAGAACACTTTTGTGCGCAAAAAAACAACAAAAATAACGACTTTATTTCAACTATTCACTTCCTTCTCCATGGGCCTGTAGTCAGTTAACGTAGTGTGATTGCGTAGAGCTACGTCACACGTAGGCTCACTATTGGCCGACGCTGGTCATGTGTGTGTGATTCGTGTGACGTACAATAACAGAAGCTTACACTATTAAACTAGTAACCTGACTCGCGCAGAGGGAGAAATAAACGAATAGTTGAAATAAAGTCGTTATTTTTGTTGTTTTTTTGCGCACAAAAGTGTTCTCGTCGTTTGATAAACTTAAGATTGAGCCCCTGTAGTCACTTGGACTATTTTAACGATGTCTTTAATGACTTTTCGGGGACAGCAAGAGCCAGTCCCTCAAGAAGCCTATGGACTGTATGCAGGAGCGATCTTAATATCTTAATTTGTGTTCCGAAGATGAACGAAGGTCTTACGGGGTTGGAACAACATGAGGGTGAGTAAATACTGACAGAATTTTCATTTTTGGGTGAACTAACCCTTTAAACCCGGTTTCCAGCTGTATTTAGTGTCGTCCACTCGTGATCCGATCGGCCGAAACGCATCCGAACACTGGCAGTAAACAGGGCCTGAGCGCTGGTATGCTGCTGGGAAAGTGGGCGGGGCCTATATGGGTGCAGCCAGAAGTGGGCGGGGCTTACGACAAAAGCTCCTCGAATTACATGAGAATCTGGTTGTTAATGTAATTCTGTTCCCTCCATAGTTATGACAAGAATGCCTTAAATAACTTAATATTACTATTTATTATAATTATGCTTCTATAGATATTATAATTATGTTTCTATAGATTCTATCTAATTTAATCAATAATTTGAAATGTGATATAAAAGGGGATAAAAATCTTTTCTTTTAAATGAATTGGAACTTTGAATTTCTGCCTTAAATAAGAGGACTCAATGTAAAATAGCTGATCAGAGAACCTAGAAATATTCAGTGTGTGAAACATTCTAAACTCATCTTTACTATACTTGTATATTCAAATCTGAACAGTCAGAAAAGGGTACGTAAATGTCGGAGAAAAACGTATCAGATTGTACAAGGTTTGCCACATTTAAATACACGTCAAGGAGTACTTTGTAGATAATGTGTATGATGTAGTATTTTAGTTGAGAAAGCTGATTTCTGACTGACTGCACACGTTTCCCTTAATCTAATGAAAAACATCTGAATATTCAAAGCTTTTAGTTTCAGACGTAGACTAGTCTAAAAATCAGGCCTGCTTAATGTATTCATTTGGGGTCTGCTAAAATCCTTTATTTCTGAATTAGAAATGCAGATTTGTCCCGTAAATTATTAAGTGCAGTTTTGGCCATTTGTTTGAAAGTCTTTATTTGGTGAGAAATAGCTTGAACTCTCAAGAGAGTCTTAAGACATGTGTCAAGAATAAAACGACTGCAATAGGGGATTATCACACTGATCCGTGGTACTTCCGGATTCAGTGATCTTTGTGCACTGCCACTTCCGTTGAATCACCGATCTCGCTGGCGAACTGATGACGGACTACACTAAGTTCATTTATACGGCATCCCCTTCACTAAAGTGCCGGCTGCAAACAAACGTGCTACCTTGTTTTATTTTAAAGTCTTAATCCACTTCTTCCTTATACTCAATTCAGTCGGGAATCCATGAAAACTTACATATTGGACAAGATTGAAGTGGACATGCACAAAGTTGACAAATCCCGCCCATGAAACCCGGAAGCGTGATAATCCCCTGTCGGCCCTAAAAGATCCACATTTCTGTGATGCATAAAAAAAGAGACACTGAAAAATGTGCTTAACTTTGGGATTGGTGTGTGTTTATCATATTCATTCATTGCACCAGTTTTTACATGAATCACTTCTTACACAGTATTTAGAAAATTGGGCATTTTGTTCAAGATGTAATATAAAGGAATTAGGCAATTTCTTGAGGAATTCAAAAGTTTAATGTTTTTGGGAAATACAGTCTCCAAAAATCTCCCTGCACCTGTTTTGATAGGAGCAAAAAATAAACCAAGAAAATGATAAATTGTGGTTCCCATTTATATTTGTAATTGTATTGTGCCACCAAGTGGCCAAGCCCTGCAATGCAGTGTGCATTGCTAAACTAAAAATGGTCTAAATATCCACATTTTATAATATTATAAACATTATAATAATAGGATTAATACGCTTTAATTGGGCAACCGATCTAGGACTGTTTTTCGCTATATAATATAATAATGGTGTGTTTTCCCTCTATGCTGGTGAATTCTGAGAGGTTTAGTTTGTGTTATAAGGTTATATAAAGTATTCGGTTCTGTGCCTCTTGATAAGTTTGTATTAGGTGTAACACCCCCTGTTTTAAATAATTGGCTGATCCGCTTCTTCCCAAAGACCAGGTGTACTGGGCCAAAGACATCATCTTCCTGGTGAACGAGCACGATCTGATCGGCATGCAGGCCTGGCTGGAAGGATACCACCACACCAACATTACAGGTGTGTGTACAGACGCCTTCACTTCATCAAACATTTCCTCTAGGGGTGTGACGAGACGCTTATCGAGAACGAGACAATTTTAAGTTGGCTTGTGAAAGTTTGGAACAGAAAGTTTGAAGAAGTTTAAAGTAGTTTGAAGTTTAAATTAGTTTATAGTTTAAAGTTTAAATTAGTTTGAAATTTAAAGTAGTTTAAAGTTTAAAATAGTTTAAAGTTTAAAGTAGTCTGAAGTTTAAATTAAATTAAAGTTTAAAGTAGTTTGAAGTTTAAATTAGTTTATAGTTTAAATTAGTTTTGAAATTTAAAGTAGTTTGAAGTCTAAATTAGTTTAAAGTTTAAATTAGTCTAAAGTTTAAATTAAATTAAAGTTTAAAGTAGTTTGAAGTTTAAATTAGTTTAAAGTTAAATTAGTCTAAAGTTTAAATTAAATTAAAGTTTAAAGTAGTTTGAAGTTTAAAATAGTTTAAATTAGTTTGAAATTTAAAGTAGTTTGAAGTTTAAATTAGTTTAAAGTTTAAAATAGTCTAAAGTTTAAGTTAGTCTAAAGTTTAAATTAAATTAAAGTTTAAATTAGTTTGAAGTTTAAATTAGTTTAAAGTTTAATTTAGTTTAAAGTTTAAATTAGTTTGAAATTTAAATTAGTTTAAAGTTTAAATTAGTCTAAAGTTTAAATTAAATTAAAGGTTAAAGTAGTTTGAAGTTTAAATTAGTTTAAAGTTAAATTAGTCTAAAGTTTATATTAAATTAAAGTTTAAAGTAGTTTGAAGTTTAAATTAGTTTAAAGTCGTTTAAAGTTTAAAGTATAGTTTGAAATATATTTAAAGTTGCTACGGTGTTTCTAGTGGGTTGGTAAGGTGTTCTGGGTGGTTAAGGTGTTCTGGCTCTTTGCTAGGCAGTTGCTAAGGTACTTTGGTTGGTTGCTAGGGTGTTCTGAGTGGTTGTTAGGCGGTTGCTAGGGTGTTTTAATGTATTTTGGGTGGTTGCTAAGGTGTTCTACGGTATTTTGAGTGGTTGCTAAGGTGTTTTGGGTGGTTGCTAGGGTGTTCTGAGTGGTTGCCAAGGTGTTCTAACGTATTTTGTGAAGTTGCTAGGCGGTTGCTAAGAACTATCTTGCTAATAACTACCTTCAAGATTTTCTATAATTTTTTTTTTTATAGAAATCCTCAATGACAAAAGTCATGACTGGAATTGTCCGCATGTGGAACTAATAATCTTGTAATGAATGTCATTTCAGTTCAGAATTATCAAATGCATTGAAAGACCCCAATATACACGTACTGTAAAAGGTTTTGCCACAAACCCAACTGGCTTTCCTCCACATGAGTAGATAAGATATTAAACTATCTACTAGAACTGATCATGCTTCTGACTCTAAAAATATAACCTTATGATAAACTTTCATCCTATTTCCTCTTTCGGGCCTATTATTATGACTTTACTTCCCTTTTAGGCATCCTAACATTTCAACAATTTGAAAACTCATTCGAAACTAGTGAAAACTCATGACTTTGGTTGTAAAAATGACAAATATGGGAAATGAAACTAGATGGATGTCTAACCTTGAAACCTTTTGGTTACCTGGTCACAAGAGGGCTTGTCTATGAAGAAGGTTGAGGTTGTGTCATAACCCTATTCTAGAAAGCTGTTGTGTTCGTGTTTACTTGTGGGATTTGTCTGAGATCTCCCGGCCTTAAAGAGATACTCCACCCAAAAATGAAAATTCTGTCTCACTTGCAACAGTTGTATGAAACCTGTATGAGTTTCTTTCTTCGGCTGAACACAAAGAACGATTGGCTCTTTGACACCATTGACTTCCATGGTAAGAAAAAAAACGCTATAGTTAGTCAATGGTTTACGAGCAGACGTTTACGATGGTGTTTATTTGTGTAATGTGAATGTATCGGTGGCATATGCTAAGCTAACTTCACCCTAACGCTCTGTCATGGCGATATCGCGAATCAGCTTTTCACTCTCGGCACATTTTGTTCTCGTCACACCCCTAGTAATCTCACAGTTGCCCTCATTCAGTGAATCGGCAGCCGTGTGTGTGGTCATTGTCCCGCTCTCTCTCTGCCTCAGGGATGGAGTACTCGCCCCTGCAGGGCCGCGCCGGCTCGATTCAGGCCGCCCTGTCGCTGGAGCTCAGCAGTGATGTCATCACCAGCCTGGACCTGGTCCTGGAGGGGCTCAACGGGCAGCTGCCCAACCTGGACCTGGCCAACCTCTTCTACGCCTTCTGCCAGAAGCTGGGAGTGCTCTGCACCATCCAGGGGAAGGTGCGACACACTGGGCAAGCCCAGTTAGATTAGCGATGAAACTGTCTTCCATTACACTGTCACTATGTTCGATCGACAGTCGTGTGCCTCATATCCACGTGCTTTGGGGAGTTACAGAGACTATAAACAGTAGAAGCCGTGTCCCAAACACACAATTATAATGTAACTGTATTTTCTTTTTTAAAGTGATTCTAATGATATTTCAAGCGATTGAAACCCATCATGTTGAACACTCACTGTGCGCATCTGAAGAGTCTCAGCTGGAGGAAATCATACATTATTTATCGGCTTTAATGTATGTGCCCAATTTTCTTATCAGGCCGATAATGATAACATTAAAGATTAACATGTATCAGCCGATAGCAATATAGTGTATGTGTAACTTGTACATTTATTTTGTTTTTCAACATTGGCGTTTGATGCCCCTTCCCCTCCATACGTAAAGGAGTAGTTCACTTTAAAAAAAACTTTTGCTGATAATTTACTCACCCCCATGTCATCCAAGATGTCCATGTCTTTCTTTCTTCAGTCGAAAAGAAATTAAGGTTTTTGATGAAAACATTCCAGGATTTTCTCCATATAATGGACTTCAATGGGGACCAAACGGTTCAAGGTCCAAAAGACAGTTTCAGCGCAAACTGTTCAAAGGGCTTTAAACGATTACAGACGATGAATAAGGGTCTTATCAAGCGAAACGATCGCTCATTTAAAAAATAAATAACAAAGTTTAGGTTTTATAACAGGGTCCCCGCGGGTCCTTAAAGTCTTAAAACGTCTTAAATAAAATTTTCGCTTTTTAAGGCCTGAAAATGTCTTAAAATCTGAAATTTCCGATAAGGAGGAGGTCTTAAATTTCACATACAGACCTTAAATTTCTTGTCCGACTCGTCATCCGTTTTTTTGTTTTGTTTACAGTGTTCACGAGCGTTCATGCTTGGTTGCCAGATTTAAAAAGTTAAATCCCCAGTCAGAGCTTTTCTGTTAAAAGAACACGTTTTCTACCAGGTGCTCTGACGATTCATGCTACCCATCGAGATTCGCTACTTACCGGTTATGCGCATGTGACTCACAGTTTTTTTTTTTGTACAAAAGGTACATTTACCTGTTATAATGTATAATTTCCCTTTAAAAAATGCTTACTACCATATGAATATTTGTACGGTCAGCCAGCTGAAAAAGAATAACTGAAAGGTTCAGTTACTATGAGGAAAGGTGTACTTTGACAAGTCAAAGATGAATATTTTATGATAATTTTTACTTTTCACACCGTTTTAAAAATAAAAATAGTCGTCTACAGTATACGTAGCTACTCATAACTTATAATTGTATTATAATTGTATTTCATATACGACTTTAATCGGCATTCTGTGATCAATTCGCGCTACGGTAGCATTTTTCGATAAGGCAGCAAAAATCGACAGAACAACGGTCTTGTCAATAGTATCTGGCAACCATTCTCGCGCGCGCACTCTACACTCTGCTGAAGAAGCGCGGATGATCTGAAAACACAGACAAGTAGCGGGAGTTCAGTGATCTTCATTTTAAATTATCTACTTAAATTAATTAAAGTGTCATTCAGTTGATCTTTATTCTGTCACGAGCTGTTTGTGCGACTAATTAATGTTGATCATATTATTGCTAGACTAAAAACTATGAAAGAGAAAATTACTAAAATGTGACTAAGACCAATAAGAATTTTCATCTGAAGACTAAGACTAAAACAAAAATGGCTGCCAAAATTAACACTGTGGTGTCGTTCTGAACATTTTCCTTTTTTTTTTCTTTTTTTGTTGTGGTAAATTTGCCTTTATAGAGGACTTAAAAAGGTCTTAAAAGTCATTAAATTTGTTGTTAAAAAATGTGCAGATACCCTGTATAAGCTCGCCTTGACTCTCCTGTTCAAACAAAAAATCCTGGAATGTTTTCATCAAAAACCTTCATTTCTTTTCGACTGAAGAAAGAAAGACATGGACATCTTGGATGACATGGGGGAGAGTAAATTACCAGCAAAAGTTTTTTTCAAAAGTGACGTAAACGAGTTTAATGATTGATTTCAGTGTGAGACGCGCTGTTCTCCAGAGTTCATGTAAACGAGTCATCGCTGTTGCTCGTGTCTCCACAGCTCCAGAGGAACGACTGGGACACGGCGGAGGGCTACACACACGCGGCTCAGACCATGATGCTGATGGTGCTGAAACAGGCGTGTGGGCGCTCGTGGGGCGATCACGGCCTCTTCCTGCGATACCACATCGAAGCCGCCTCTATCCAGGGCATCAACAGTTTCAGGCACTACAAGATGGACGCCACCACCATTGGCAGGTTGGGTTTGTGTTAGGGCTCATAAAAATCGAATAATGTCATTTAATGAGAAAGACGTTTTTAGCTGAACAAGCTATGGTTAGGCAATACACACAACACCCTCACGATATATCTTAAGGTTTTCTTTTAGTTGAAAACATTAAACAATGTGTGTATGGTTAAACAAAAAAAATATAAGTAACAAAAGTATATTCGAATTGCACACCCCTAGTTTGTATTACACAGGAAATTCACAATTAATATCACAACCGTTTTACTTCTGAGAGCCATGGCCCATGGTAAGCAGTCAAACACTGTTTTATATGGCTGTTGTTGTTCCTTTAAGCCTAGTTCACACTACGTGATTTTAAGCCCGATTTAAGCCCGATTTGCAAATCGTTGAGTCGCCGACAAGTCAGGGTGTTATTGCGTGCAAATCGCGGGCGATTAGCGGACGATTAACGCTCGCCAATCCGTTAGTGTGAAAGAGCCAACAACGCATCAAAGACAGCTCGCAGACAGCTCGCAGACAGGTCACCGAGCTCAGAAAAATATCTAGCCTGCTAGATATCTCGAGCAGTCGCGCGACTCAATCTCAGTGATGTCATGAGTACAGCCAATCATAGCAACTTAGGTTGAGGACACCAGGTAAATCTTACTTTTTCTTTTCTTTTTTGCATTTTTTTTTCTCAGAGCAGATCGTCGAGCAAACAGTGTGCAGCACTAGTTTCTGTCTGACGTCCATATTCGCGTGTTGTGTTCTTCTCTGCAGTTTCGCGTAATTTCTGGTTCGTTTTAATGCGTGGTTTTTCGTGACAAAACATGGTTTCTAGACCAGATAGAATCGTGTTGTTGTCAACTCGTTATTTGTTTGATTATTTTCAGGATTTAGACCGTACTATAGTACTGAAACAGCTCTCATTGAGTCACAAATGATATGCTCTTATCATCCGATCGTGGTTGTATCTCTATGTAGTGCGTTGTTAACTCGTGTAGTGAGTTACCTCCTGTTGTGGATCAATCACGTTGTGTTGTGTGGTGTGAACAGCTAAACAACTTGAACACTCATGATTTCACTGAGAGCAAGTCATGTAGTGTGAACTGCACAGTTCAGCCCGACATTTTAAAATCATGTAGTGTGAACTAGGCATTAGGGTCAGGGTTGAAGCCAGTATTGGGGTATTCAGATAAACTGACCATCCATCCTTACCTGTTGTTCTCCTCAGATTGTTGGAGGGAATGGCCCGTAAGCTGAACAATCTCCTGGAGCGTCTTCATCAGTCGTATTTCTTCTACCTCTTGCCTTCTCTCTCGCGGTTTGTGTCCATTGGCTACTATATGCCGGCGTTTGGCCTCCTGGCTGTCATCTTACTGCTTCGAGTATCCTTTTCAGTCTGTAAGGACTGGGTCCAGTTATTTATGATGAATGAACGTTTACACGACAATGATATGCTTAAAACAGAGATGGTTTTCCTTTGAGTTTTCTGTGTACAGACATCACCATTGTCAAAAACGCTGCATTCTGCTGCCAGGCCAGTAGATGGCGATGAAACCAAGGGGGTAATCCATCAGCCGGGAGTTGAAGCCGCCATTGTAGCAGAACTTCACCTGCTGTTAGCATCTCATAGACTCCCATTCATTTTGGCGTCACTTTGACGAATAACTTTACATCTGAGGCTTCCAAAGACTTCATTGCTAAAGATTGCGTCATCACTACTCAACTTTCTGTCGCACAATAGAGACATTACCGTATAGACAGGAGGAGAAGCTCGCAGGCAATCTTTTACTGTCTATGAGGCAATCGGGGGAACATGAAGGCACAAAGTCAAAGAGAAGCCTTATGGGAGAAGCCTAAAGATAGAGAGTCCACAAAAGCAACGGGACAAAATATGTCAATAACGTTTCTGAGGAATTAGATAATTCAGATTTGTCTTGGCACTCCTAGAAGATTTACTACTGTCAGACTGTTTGTCACGCTCAGTTTAAGCCTGCGCAGTCGCTCAAACATCAGACAGGAAGTGCAATAATCGGGCTTCAGTCTTCTCCTTTGAAATCAATGGGGTCGTTTTATCCATTTCTTTTGTCTTTTGGATGACGCACTATAGACTGAACACGTCATACGCTTGTGCTTGACGTCATGGTCTCCGATTTTGCTGTTCACACGGAGACCATTTTCAAAAACTTGCACTTTGAAACCCGTTTTCAAAAGTTTGCGCTTTCAGGCACACAAAACGGCGTTGTGGTGTAAACGAACGGCCGAAACACATAAAAAGTTTTACGTTTTTAGCCTGAAAGCAGTGTCGTGTGAACAGCCCGTTGGTTTTACTCATCTTTTTCTGTGTTTCCTTTTGGTTGTCTTGGGTTATGTTTACGCGGAAACGATTCTGAAGAGAAAACGCAAAAGTGGTGTTGCATTATCACTTTTTATTCTGCGTTTAGACGAGCGTTTTGGGTGGGAAATCCACATGCATATGATCAGAGGTGGGCACAAATACATCAAAAACTATTTTGTTACAAAATACAAATACTGGCTCATGAAATGTATTTAAATAAAATACAAAATACTGATGTGAAAAATGTATTTAAATAAAATACAAGTAATTAGTATTTTGAAAATACAAAAATAGTCCCACAATAATCTTATTAATAATAATAATCACAATAGTCTTTTTTTATTACTCTAAGGTCAATAACACAAATAGTAGCAATAACACAAATATTATAAATGTGTAAATTCAAAATGGCAAAGTAGCAAAATAAAAAAGTTTGGTCATTTCACTAAATCTCTACAGGGCCTGAAATAGCACCCTCTGACATAACTGGCATGTATAGCTAAGTTCACATCAATGGTGTGGTAGTTTTATACAAAATTGATATGTAATACATTTATATTGTGTGAACGCTTGCTTATCATTGAGATTTCAGTAAAGTTGTGACAGACGCGCCGTTTCATAATAGGTAGGGCCTATGAAAGGTTAGGGTTGGGGACGATTTCGCGTGCAGCCGTGCACAAGCACAAAACCTCACAACACCCACCGCGTCGGTGATTGGTAACTTGAAACACTGTTTATTTAGGTTTTAGTGGTTGGTGAACCCATTGTTTTTGTGTGCAGATCTCAGAGTCTTGGTAGCCTAGAGAGACACGGTTTTTCAAAACATTCCCATCCCAAGGCGGCATATACAACACTTTTGCCAAAACGTAGACATCCAACGCACATGGCACCCTTTAGCATCTATATAACATGCACAGAGTATGGGTAGGTTTAGGTCTGGGGTAGGGTTAGGGTTAGACCACTAGGAGGCGCCTTCTGCCTATATATATCTGCGTCTCATATTGACGCTAAAGGGTGCCATGTGCTTTGGATGTCTACGCTTTGGCAAAAGCTTCGTATATGACGCCTTGGGATGGGAACGGGCTGGGTTTTTAGAGACAACACAAGCACATGGCCCAAAAAAAGGCCATGTGCTTGCACACAAAACATGGGTCTGTCATGATCCTGCCTCAAGACTAGAGAAAATCAAGGACACAAGGGCAGAATCATGACATTACTATGGTGATTTTTCTTAAGTATTTGAAATACTCAAATACACTCTGTCAAAATATTTTGTTACAAACTACATTTTATTTTTTCCACACCTGCAAAATACAAATTACAAAATACACTAAAGTAATTAAATGCGTATTTCAAATACATTTAATTGAAATACTGCCCATGTCTGCATATGATGACGCAAAATAATGTGAAATTCAATGTAGTATGCACTCCAGGCGGCTAAGAGTGCATACTACAACAACACCAAGTCCACGCGCCTGCGTACAACCTTCACTGTCGAGCAGACTTTTGCGTTTTTACCGTTTACACGGGAACGCAGCGGTGGAGCGTTTTTAAGATTTCCACTCTGGAGGGTGGTTTCACTTTTTTACGTTTTTAAGCCCCAAAAACGCCGTCGCCGTGTAAACGAAAGGCACATCCGATAAAATATTTTGTACGTTTTCACCCGCGAGCATTCTCGTGTAAACAGGGCCTTGCTTTCTAAGTATGTTCTATGTTCGTTGTCATAGTTACTCATTGTTTGATTGATTTCCGTCACCTGCTCCTTGTTTGGTTCATCAGTTTGCTCTGTTCTTTGTCTGGTGTTGTTTGTGTGTAGAGCACATTGTTAATGCGTAATGTGTTCTTTGTCAGGCCATGTGACACCATTGTCAAAACAATCCTCATTCACATGGATGTGGCGAAAACTAAAAAAAAACGGTGTATTCTGCTGCCAGGCCTCTAGATGGCGATGAAACACTGTAGACTGAACACGTCATACGCATGTGCATGACTTCATCGTCTACAGATATTTACGATTTTGCTGTTCACATGGAGACCATTTTAAAAAACTTGCACTTTGCACGGTGTCTACTTTTCGAAAACTCCACGAAAAGAACAAGAGGAAGGCAAGAAACTCTCACTGATAAATACTGTAGCAATGTACAGTAAACCAACGAATGTACTGTTCAATCAAATTAGTGCAGATACAAGTTAATTTTCACTATTAGGACCCATTCAGAATTATCTGTACTGACCAAAATCCAGCATTTTGGTTGTGTATTTTGTCTAGTCAGTTCAATAGGAATCAACATGATCGGGCGAGGGCGAACGTTGGTCCGGCGGGTTCGCCATGTTGACAAAAGCTGGTTTGTAATGGACTTCAGTGTGAGCCGGCTTCATGATGCTCTACACTATTCACAATTACACAAGGGGCCTTTTTTCCCACTCCTAGATTGGAAATATGCTTGTGTGATGATTATTGTGGTGCATCTTAAGATTTTTTTCTGAACAAAGCCAACGGGGCATAACTCAGAACCGAACACTCTTTTTCTCCAGAATAGGATGATGTGTTTGTGTGAGTCCTTAATTTGATCTCAGGCTCTGGATCTCTGGGTTCATCTGGGAACGCCGGATGTGGCCGCGGTCGATGGAGTCAGTGAAGCCGAGCGGGTAAGTCTCCTGTTATTTTAAGGTGCACAGTGAGTGTCATTTGTTTCCCACTGAGTTTTTAGTGTTTAAATGTTGATAGTTGATAAATATGTGGATGAGGACAGTACTCTCTTTCTTAGATCGATAATCTACGCGCAGAAAGTAAAATTACACCTAATTATATTTTAGGATGTCTGTTATCTAGTAAAATTACAAGTCAACCTTTATTTATATGCCACTTTATACATTACTGATGATTTCAAAGCAGCTTTACAGTGTTAAAGAGGAACAACTAGTGATGCAAACTCTAAAAGACAATAATAAAAATACGTTATTCTGGTGAAATACGTTATAAATGAAAATTGGAAATGTTGTCTTGTTCAAAATGATCAAATGGAAATAAATTAAATTAAAGCTAAATGCCAGTATTACAAAAACAAATAAAATAACAAAAGCACATAATGAAATCACCAATAATTAAACAAAAACGAATTCAAAACCTTAATAAAACTAAAATAAAATGGCCGTTGAGGAGGTTAACGCTGGAAGCCGTCTCGCTCCATTTTTCACGATCCAGTCCGTCCCAGATTAATACAATTCTGCCTCGGCTCAGTTTTTCTCATTCTGCTTCACCACAATTGTTACATGCCGGAAAGCAACATAGAGTCGGCCCAGATCCGGCCCACATCTGGTTTACGTGGATCCACACATCCCGCATCTGGGTCGACACTGCTACTGTCTGGGTGTTGACTTTCACGTTTAATATTTAATGTGTCAGTGAGCGTAACGATTGTTTCCTGTGTTTGTCTTTAGCCGCCGGGTCCGGGCGTGTTGTCAGTGTTGACCCCAGTGGTGATCAGTCACCTGACCGGTGTGGCGCTGTACCTGCTTCCTGTTCATCTGCAGGAGATCGCAGTTGAGCACTTCCCTGTGTCTGAAACTGAAGCTGTGGTGCTCACTGCTATTGCCATCTACACCGCAGGCCTAGCCCTGCCACACAACACACAACGGTACACACACGGACTCTTCTTAAAGTCCCAAGTACACTTCACTGTCCGCGTGACGTAGTTTTCATCATCTGGAGGGTCCGAGTGGACGGTACTCATACAGCGCTTGAGACGGAAGAGTCCACTAGGTGGCAGTAGTGATGTACCGTGCAGAAAGAGTTATAGAGACAGAGGAATCTCACACGTAACGGCAGCCAATCACAGTTAGTTTTGTTCCCGTCATGTTTAGGGACGTGACGATATAATGTCGATGTCCCCACAATAACAGACCGGCGTGCATCTAAAAAATGATTCATTCAAGAGACGTTGTGCGAGTGTACTGCAACATTGGAGCCGCGAACTTCACACACTTCGCTCATTGTCACGGTTGTAAACACAGCGGCGATCTTTTTCCACAAGGGCATCACAGCATTTGTTCCCAGGCGGACCGATAAAGAACGCGACACGAACGTCTCTCGGACATCCTGTAGAGTTCAACCAATCAGATCGTGACCTCGAAATCAGATGTTCAGCCTACGGTCATCATGGTGATTGGCCACATGGTGGCGCTATAACATGAAAAAAACCATAAAAAGGGCCGTTATTCCGATTGACTTGAAAATTGGTATGCAGTGTCTTGGTCCAAGGCCCCCATATATGTGTTTGAGGACATTGGCGTATCTCAAAAAACATGGCCGCCATCGGCCAATGAAGTTTGAGCACCTATGAGATAAGGTTAACAAAGGCCGATCGGAACGAAACTCAATGGGCATGTTCGACTCTAGTTGAGTTCAACCAATCAGATCGCGACCTCGAAACTCCTGAAGTGTTTATAGAAAAGTGTGCCGTGTGCATCAGACATTCAGCCAGCGGTTCATGGCGTCTGAGCCTGAGACTATGTGTGTTTATAGACACTGTTTTACTATACAAATTTTATTATTCAACTATTTATTAGACAACAATTTATTATACAAATTCCTCAATATATAGTCCTAATTTTAAACTTTTAGGGTGTGTTCACACTTGTTGAGTTTGAAGTAATCCCGGTCCGCTAAGCGTTCACATATAGCGTCATAATCTGAAAGCCACGCCAACCATCAACCCTTTCCATTGACTATTGCGAGAAGCTTCCTCCTTGTCTCTTCTTACTTGCAACAAAAAACAAAACAACGTCTAAAAGCTGCAATGTGACGGGGGTGTACAGCAAACAAACTAAAAACCCAGAACTACGTTTTATATGCTGTGTCGACCCAAAGAAATTAGCGTTTATGGACACAAAAGTGAATACAAACAGAGTGCAACGTGTCATATTACTCTGAGAACTAACTCACGCCCCCTGGAGGGGAACGTAATAAGCGACAGGATAACACACATTACAGATATATATATATATATATATATATATATATATATGAAGAGTTCAGATGCAAAAGCCTCTAAATGCCATTTGAAATTTTCTTCTTTAATGATGATTTTTATCAAGCTTGTATATTTAAGTTCAGTGATTATATTTAAATGGCAATGATAATTACCTATTAATTGTTATTTAAGTGAAATTACTGAACTTAAATATACATGTTTGATAAAAATCATCATTAAAGAAGAAAATTTCAAATGGCATTTAGAGGCTTTTGCATCTGAACTCTTCATATATAAACTGACATTTGGATGTTTACTGTTGACAATGTTTCCTGCACGTGTAGAGTGTATTTTTAGTACACTGAGTGTCAGGATCCCACAATTAACCCATTCTTCCAGCTGATGCGTCACATCTTATTGCCTGTATCCACTTTTGTGTCCTCAAAGGCTCGTTTTTACGGTTCGGTAGCTTATAAAACTTAGTTCTGCGTTATTTTAGCTTGTTTGCTGTACACCCTGTCAGACAGCAGCTCTGTCTCCATACACAACAACACATAGCAGGATTTCATTCGCCATCGTTTTTGTTTCGGTTCTTGTTCTAACCTTTGCGTGTAATGGCGGATCCGCTACTTTTCTTCTTCTATGCTTGCGAGCGAATGTCCTGTAAGTGATGTGACTCAGTGCTGCTATCTGGTGTCCGGTAGAGTACAGAAAGTAAATATCACTGCACATGTGAACTCATCCATCCACGGTCGAAACACGGATAGCAGGGTTCTCAAGTTTGAGCAAAAGCTTGGAGTGAGATCACACGTGGTTAGGGGAGGAGCCATAATGAAGCCCCGCCCCACCCATCCCCGCCCCCAATTTTACCCATTGTTCATAATTAACCAGAACAAATTAAAATTATAACAATTAGTAAATCTGATAAATGACAGAGCAATTCATCACATCAAATACTCTTTAATGCAGTATTACAAATATAGCTAACCAAAAATATAACAAATTGCTCCAAACAGTTTCAAACAAATCTTTAAAAATTGCATTTTGATTTTTGAATGCGTCTTCTATCTAGACGAATGATTTATTGTGTGGTGGGACATTGAGAACAAATGGACAGATTAGAGTGCACCACCTCTTCCACTGTCTCCTCTAATCTGGCAACCTTTTTAGGGGGCTTACCCTTTGGTGCCCAAAATGACAAAATATCTTTCTGCTTTTTTCCTGACATCTTTGAAAAATACAAATGCAACATTATGACAATGATTAAATATTACCCAGAGCAATCTGCTGTAATACATCCTTAATGTAACTAGAAAGACTATTAATATTACAGTATAATATAATTTAAAATAAAATGAGTAAATCTTCATTCCTTTCCATACCCACTAACATTTCTCTTAGTTTCAGATAACGTAAGATAGCCAAACTGAGCCTGGTTGCAAAGTAGCCTAGTTGTAGAGTTTTTGACTGCATCAATAATAATGTACGATGGGCTACATATTAAATGTTCTAGCCCAAAAATGTTAGACGAGCTTCTTCCAACTTACCTTCTTCTCCATCACGACACATGTGTTCGCGCGATGTTGTTGGTTACCTAGTAACGAACGTACGGTGGCCGAGGATGTTCCGTCCATTTCCGTGTGTTCGCGCTACTGAATGACATGTCATGTATAGATCAGTGGTGCACGCAGCACGCATATATGTTGCCTAGTAACGAACGCAATCTGGCGGAGATACGCGCTGGCGGCAGGAAACTTCACTCTGTTTGCCTGCGCCTCGTATACAACGTTAGAAAGCTTTCAGCCAGGACAACTTGGTTGGCATTGCCTTTTCAGCGTGAGAAATACACAGTGTGGCGTGTGAGCGTGTGAACCGGTCGAAATGAGTGTGTTTCACGGCCAATGCGTGAGACTTGAGAACCCTGACGGATAGTGAAGTATACCCGGGGCTTAATGCGCTTTCCACTGTGCCAGATGTTTATTCCCCAACCCTGATGGTGTGTGTTCTTGTGTCTGACAGGTTGTTGTCTGGAGAGGGAACGGAGCAGGGCTGGAAAGTGCTGAAACTGACGGCTCTGCTCTATCTCGCAGTGCTGTTGGGCTGCACGGCCCTCATTAACTTCTCTCTGGGCTTCATCTTGGCCGTCACACTGGTGCCCATCACCGCCAGCATCACGCCACACATGCCCAAGTACAAAACACTTTCAGCTAACACTCTTTTATATTTGTCGAGAATACTCTGAAGATAATCTGAGGCAATTTAGGTCAAATCTGGTGGAATTTGTTGAAATGACAATATAAGCAAATCTTTTTTTGCTTGTATTAAGACCCACTGGCCAAATTAAAGGGTTAGTTAACTAAAAAATGAAAATTCTGTCAGTATTTACTCACCCTCATGTTTTTCCAACCCCGTAAGACCTTCGTTCATCTTCGCAACACAAATTAAGATATTTAAGATATTAAGATCGCTCCTGCATACTAATCCATAGGCTTCTTGAGGGAATGACTCTTGCTGGCATCGAGAAGTCATCAAAGACATCGTTAAAATAGTCCGAGTGACTACAGGGGCTCAATTTTAACTTTATCAAACGACGAGAATATCGCAGATTCTGTCCAACATAAGAAGCCTCGGTATCCATCGAAAAATCTCTATGAACAAGAGCAGATTAAAAGCGGATAAATCAACTCATTAACTTTATCTGTAAGTGTCCATGGCTCCTTCCTGTTGCACGTGTCAATCTGGCAACCCATGTGAGCGTCGAGTCTGAGGAGGCGGGGAAACGACTCTCTTCGATATCCTGAATTTGGACTGCAGTACCGATTTCCACCACTAGCTGCCAATCTAACAGACTGCAGTTTTAACGTTACATGTTGATTTCATTGCCTCATCAGTCTGTGGTCAGCGATACCGATAACTGCTGAAGTTTAGAGGCTGTTTACACGACAACTAAAAACGTAAAACTTTAAATGTGTTTTGGCCGTTCGTTTACACGGCAACCGTGTTTTGGGCGCCTGAAAACGCAAAGTTTTCAAAACGGGTTTCAAAGTGCATGTTTTTGAGAACGGTCTCCATGTAATCCACAAAAACGTGAATCTCTGAAGACGATGACGTCATGTGTTCATTCTATAGACCTTATGTAGTCCCGCCCCTTTTCAGCACCGCATCGTTGTCTTTTGTCTTCCGGTCTGTATTTTCACAGCGATCTTGCATATTTATGAATGAACGGTTCGTTTTAAAATCTTCCCGGTTGACTGACATTTGTTAACTTTCGTTAACTTTACATGAAGTAAATCCACTTCAAAAGCTAATTACTCTTCGACAGCGATGCCATAGAGATATACAGAGCGGCCGCAAAAACGGAAGGTCAAAGACAATTTTCTAAAGATGGCGGCGCATACGGTCTATAGTGTATGTAGACGATGACGTCATCGCCATCGTGTTTCATCGCCATCTAGTGTCCTCGCAGCAGAATACAGCGTTTTTAGTCGTTTTTGCAGATCCACGTCTGTTTTCGGAAAACTCAAAGGAAAAACATCTCCAGTTTAAGCGTATCGTTGTCTTGTAAACGTACCCTAAGATATAAGTCAACTCACCTTTATTTATATAGCGCTTCTTACAATACAGATTGTATCAAAGCAGCTTCACAGTGAAAACCAAGATATAACCAAATTATACATCTCGAATGTGCTAGTGAGTGTTTCCTGTGTTCCTGGTCCTGTGCCTGTTGTCCTCTAACGCTGTGTTGTGTGTGTGTGTGTGTGTCAGAGCGCTGAGTGCTATGGTGATGGTGCTGCTCAGTCCTGCCTTCACCATCCTCTACTGCGTCTTCATCTACCAGGAGCTCATCGAGGTGCCCGTCAGCATCAGCGAGGGCTGGATGCTGTTCCTCTCGGTCATCTCGCAGGGCATTCTGGACCACGCGCTGTACGGCTCGCTCGTGTACCCGCTGCTAGCCCTGTTCGTGTACCCCTGCTGGCTGATGTTCTGGAACATCCTCTTCTGGAAGTAACCATCTTAGTTCTCTCAGAAAAACCACACGCTGTGCCAATCGTGAGGATTCGCTGTCCATCTGTGTCACTGGATCTAGGCGGATGTCAGGCGCTGCGAAAGTACGAATAAAGAGTGTTTAATGGTGTGACTTCAACGGTGAGACTTCTTCGGTTTTGAAGTTCAAGTATTGAGTGTGTTTGGGGGAATATAGGGATTTATTTCTGGCCCGAATGTTGTAAACCGATTCACAAAGCAGGACAGAAGCAACGAAGCAAATGCAGAAACATTCAAATTCATTGGGAGTGGACTTATTGGGTCATTTATTATCTTGGTAACACTATTTTACAGTGTCCTTGTTACATATGTTACCATAGTAAATTATGCATTCTTACATGCAACTAACCCTCAACCAAACCCTAATCCTACAGTAAGTACAGAATATTAGTACTAATATATAATTACACTGTAACAATGACACCTTAAAATAAAGCGTAACCCACTTTACAATAAGGTTAATTAGTTAACATTAGATTGTGTTAGCTAACATGAACTAACCATGAGCAATACATGTGATATAGGATTAGTTAATCTTTGGTAGTAAATCCAGCTAAGATTTTAATAATGTATTAGTAAATGTTGAAATTAACAAAGATTATTAAATGCTGTGGAAAGTCATTATTAGCTCATGTTAACTAATGTTATTAACTAATGAACCTTATTGTAAAGTGTTAGCATTATCTCATGATAGAAAAGGTTTTACATAGTTTTGGGTGCTGGAATCTTCTTATTAATATGAAATATGAAACAGCATTGTAACCTCCTCTTTAATGCATTACATGGAGTTTATTTCATTTGTGCCAGGAAACTCTGTCTTCATATCCTGCAGTGAATTATGCACATGGCATGGATCATTTTGATTATTAAAGTTGAATAAAATGACTTTAAACATAATGTCAATCCTAATTATTTGTTCAATTATATTTAAATCAAGTTTTCCATGTCTCAAGTGGTAATTTGGTTATTATTTGTTTGAATTGTTTCTTTATAAATATATGTACTTGTGAAATGCATATATTTTGTGGAGAACTTTTTTTGACCGGTTGTGGCCAGCAATAAAAACCCTTAAAGGGTGACTAAATCCCTGATCTGAGCTTGACTCCACCCACTGGAAATATTTGAAAAATGCTGAAAAAAGTGGGCGGACCCCAGCGGAGATAGAGGGGACGAATTAGATGCTAAAACACTCTATCCTGATCGTTTTCAATACTCACAATTCCAACTCTTGGCTCGCTATAGTGGTTTTGAAGAAACAAGTTGTTTTTTATACTGCCAAGGGCGTAGCCAGTGTTTCTTTGGTAATTATTGTCGAGGGATGATTAATGTTCCCCTTCTAACGTAGCCTAGAAATCTAGACGCACCCTAGCGGCAGCAAAAATTATTTTGCAGCAAAGTGTGGTCTAGCAACTCTCCATAGACATTTGAGCTGGAAAACCCCAACTCTGGTAGGGCCAATCACATCGTGTATAGAGTCGGCGGGCGGGCTTAACATAATGACGGTCAGAGCAAGCTCGGACATATTCGGTTTTAAGTCGTTCATCCTCGGATGCGGCCGGCGCCGCGCGCGTTGTTACAAAAAAAGCTGTGGCGAAATAATCAACTTGTCATATTTGCTGCGCTCGTGCTGTCACGTCGAGTATAAAGGCGTCAGCGCGCGCTCTGATCGGTAAGGTGCACGGACCTCTCCCGAATCATCTCCACCACCCTGAAGTACCACTACTCCGCCTCTGTTTCCCTCGTAAGCTGATATTAATATTTAAACATTCTCTATGATATTATTTTTTTAATGACACACTGTCTCTTCTCTCATACACAAACAAACACACACATACTGTCTCCTTCTCTCTCACACATATAGTTATAAACTCTTTAGACTTTTAATGATTAGTGTTTTATTTTTAAAGTTTGTGGGTCGTGTAAAAAAAAAAAATCCCTTATTTTGGGGATGGATTCCGGGAAATGTCCCTTATTTTCAATGTTCAATGTTGACAGCTGGACTGGATATGGTAAAAGTTATATCAACTTGCTCCGCTGAGTACGTCACCTTCTTCGTTGCTCTGATTGGCTTTAGTGCTATCCAATTGCGTGCAGAGAGAATTTGAAAGACAACCGTTTATCCCGCCCCTCGGATTGAGCCCTGTCAATGAAGATTTTTCAGACCTAACATCTTGATGTAGGTCTGGCATGCCAGGCTACTTCTAACGCCCTAGACGGCTAAAATCTAAGAAGGGTCGTAACAGATCTACTCCGATGCCAGGCCACCAGACTGACATTTTAGCTCATTCTCTACATTTGTTTAGCCCTTGGTGAGCCTCATTCAATCGGTCAAGGATATCTCATCATTGTGCAGTGGGAACTACGATTCTGTCACCATGTAAATATTATAGCAATAAGGTACAAGAGGCGGTGCTGTATCGTGAATGCTGAAGCCATTCTCGGCGCTGGTCACAGACCCGGCTGTCAGACTGGGGGGTACAAAGTGGCGAAGGGGAGGGATGGGGTGTGGGGTGGGTGATTGCATATCAGTTTGTGTATGTGTAGGCCTGGAGAGTCGCTATGCCTGCCATCATAATCTAGGTGCCTCAGTCCGCAGGATTGTCATAGCTATACACAGCAAGTTACCATGGAGAAAACCTTGATCATAATCACCAGGTGTCCTGGGGAGTCGGGGAAGGAACGCGAGAGCGGCTCACTGCAGTGCTCTTCCGGGGGAGTTGTTGTCCCAACAGCAGCCTTGGCCAAGGCCAGTGCTGGTTGAGGGCGGCCGAAAACAGATAAGACTGGGCTTGTTTGGTCTTGGGGCGAAAAGCCGCATTCAATTTACACGGCTATTTCTCATGGTCTCTGAAACGATCCAAATCCTTCTGCAAAGCTGTAAGCTTCTCCATGATGTTATCCATATTCTGGTTCATAGACACAGTCCCAGTGCTGACAGCTCTGCCCACCGCTTCAATCATGACGGGCAGCCTTGTGAGGCTTTGGAAAGCTGTCACCATCTTTTTAATTCCTCGATAAACCAGGGCAATGCCTAATCCAATCAGCAGAAGACCTGTTATCATGATTCCGAATAGGTAGATATCTTCAACATCCTCCACAGAAAGAGCCGCCAGACACACGACCCGCCACCTCTCCCACGCGTCCATCGCGTAGCCAGCTGCTAACGTTCCGGCAGGGCAGTCAGGTTCCCCTGAACCCAATCTTCTCGTCGAGAAGATGGTGTCAATTGCGTTGAAAGACCAGTTGATCAAATCCATAATTACTTAGTTTGGAGAGCAGTGCTGAGAGAGTCTCTCAAAGTACAAGACAGTAGACTAGACGTGACAAGAGAAGCAAAGCGGGAGAGGGAGAGAAAATGCAACCGCCTTCGTTGAGTGTGTAGCACAGGTGATTTAGCTACATAATAGTGACTAAAGGGATACAATAAATTACACACAATAGTACTCATTTATGTTGATTTTATTAAAATCCATAATTTATCTGATTTACAAAACAAGAAGAAATATTTTTGGAAAGAAAGAAAATAAATTTTGTATGTTTTAATTTATTGTTTTTGAGTTTTTCATCTGGTTACATCATGAAATGGAGTACTGCCCCTTTAAAGGGTTAGTTCACCCAAAAATGAAAATTAAGTCATTAATTACTCACCCCCATGCTGTACCAACCCCGTAAGACCTTCGTTCATCTTCGGAACACAAATAAAGATATTTTTGATTGAATCTGAGGGCTGGATGACTCTTCCATAGACAGCCTGAGGGACTGCCTCTTGACGGCCCAGAAAGTCATTAAAAGAAAAGGTTTAAATATTCCATGTGCCTACAGTGGCTCAACTATATTATCAAGCGACGAGACTACTTTTTGTGCGAAAAAAAAACGTAAATAACGACTTTATTCGACTTCCATTACTTCCTTAGTACGTCATCTTATACGGTAGGGGGCGGTAAAACTCCTAAGCGGTGAGCAGTCGTTAACAAAAAGTAGTCGAAGAAGAACGGTCTCGTCTCAGTTCTTGCGCATGCGCCCATAAGGAAGTAATGGAAAGTCGAATAAAGTCGTTATTTACGTTTTTTTTCGCACAAAAAGTAGTCTCGTCGCTTGATAAAGTTATAGTTGAGCCACTGTAGGCACATGGAATATTTAAACCTTTTCTTTTAATGACTTTCTGGGCCGTCAAGAGGCAGTCCCTCAGGCTGTCTATGGAAGAGTCATCCAGCCCTCAGATTCAATCAAAAATATCTTTATTTGTGTTCCGAAGATGAACGAAGGTCTTACGGGGTTGGTAAAGCATGGGGGTGAGTAATTAATGACTTAATTTTCATTTTTGGGTGAACTAACCCTTTAAGCCTGCTCTTTCTAGAATGTGCTCTCGGTCAGGGGGAGAATAGCTTGTTTTCACGTGACGTCACGCAACTGCGTTGCCATGGCGCGAAGCGCAAATGGAGGGCAGGTTCATATTCTAAGTGCAGCCGTCCTAACGTTCTTGATTCTAATTTGACGGCTGTAGGCTACTACAAGGTTCTTGCTGTTTTAAGGCAGGTTATCATCACCTTCTTGTAAGGTCTTTGCATACTTTTTGCGTTCAATAGCACCTTCAGGTAATTTCTTTTCTATATATTTGTTCTTTTATGGATTTTTTGTTTAAACGTCTTAACGTCTTGTCTTTAAATGTGAGAGGTATTCGGGACTTAACAAAGAGGAAAGCATTATTTTTATTTTGTAAAAGGTCTGAAGCTGACTTGATTTTATTACAGGAAACGCACTCTTGTGACTCTGATACAGGGTTCTGGAAAGCTCAATGGGGTAATGTCGCTCACTTTAGTCACGCGGTTCTAACCATTCTGCAGGTGTTTCAATCCTTGTGCACGGTTTCAAGGGGGATATTTTGGAAGTTGTGCCCTCTAGTGACGGAAGATGGATAATAATAATAGTCAAGCAGGACAATATAGTTTTCATAGTTTGCAATGTATATGGTTTTAATTCACACTGTGACAATAAAAACCTTTTTAACTCCATTACTGGCAAGCTAAGGGATTTAAAAGGAAAATACGCAAATGCCTTTTTAATCCTTTCGGGGGATTTCAATGAATGTCCAAACGAAATAGAGGATAGATACCCACGAGCGGCTCGATCCTCCCAGGGAACCGATTTAATCTCTTCTCTGTGCTCAGATCTATCCTTAACTGATGCTTGGCGTTTTTTTAACCCAGACATCCTAGATTTCACCTGGAGTAATAGATCTCTTACTTTGAAGTCGAGAATTGATTTATTTTTAGTTTCTTCTTCTGCTCTTCAATTTGTTAATGAGGTTAAGCATGTTTATGCACCCCTTTCGGACCATAAGTTAATTATTTTGAAACTAGGCTCCCTCGACCAGCAATCGGGCTTGAGAGGTTATTGGAAGTTTAACAATACTCTTTTGAGTGACGACTCTTTTAATAATTCTGTTAAGCTTCTAGCAAAAGAGATCTTCGAGTTTGACATTAATAATGAACATAAGAAAAAGTGGGAGTACTTCAAGTATAAAGTTAGACAATTGGCTATAAAAAGATCTAAGGAAATAAAGAAAGAAAAATATAATTCTGAACATGTCTTGATGAATAAATTAACTCATTTAATGTCAAAAGGAAATATTAACCCCGAAGAAGGAATTGAAATAAAAGCCATTCAAATTCAGATAGACTAAATATATACAGAAATGGCAAAGGGTGCATTTATTAGATCAAGGGCTAAGTGGCTGGAAGAGGGTGAAAAGAACACCAATTATTTTTTTTGCTTTAGAAAAAAGGAATGCTAAAAGAAATTCTGTAACTGAGCTCTACATTGATGGCACCCTCTCTAAGGATCTTACTCTCATTTCTAAATTTGTTAGCTCGTTTTATGGTAATTTATATCAATCTAATTTTAACAGAGAAGAAAGTGTAAGTTTTTTTTGAAAAAATTCAACACAGTATCCCTATTATTAGTGAAGATTATAAAGCTTCCTGTGATGCTGATCTTTCTTTAAATGAAGTTAAAAATTCTTTGTTTGCTATGAAGAAAGGTAAATCTCCCGGGATAGATGGGCTAGGAGCAGAGTTCTATATCCATTTCTGGGAGCTTATTCAACTTCCTTTAATGCACATGTATAGGGAGTGTATTGATCAAGGGGAAATGACCACAACAATGAAGCAAGGCATTATTTCTTTAATCCCGAAACCTGGTAAAGACCCTCACTTACACATTATTAACTATAGATTATAAAATTCTGGCCTCTGTATATGCAAATAGATTAAAATCTGATTTAAATTCAATAATTGCAGAAACTCAAACGGGCTTCATGAAAAACCGCCACATTAGCAATAATATAAGACTCGTTTTAGACTTGCTTGACTATGCTGACAATATTGATTCTGACGCCTTCGCTTTGTTTCTTGATTTTTACAAAGCGTTCGATACAATCGAACACCCTTTTTTAATACAAGCCATCAAAGCATTTGGTTTTGGAAACCGTTTCGTCGACATTGTCAGTATGTTTTATAAAGATATAAACAGTTCTGTTATCATTAATCAAAACACTTCTCCACGATTTCAGATTAATAGGGGGGTTAGACAGGGGTGCAACATTTCTCCCTTTTTATTTATCTTAGTAACTGAACTAGCTATACACTTAGTAAAGGAAGTACATTTTGAAGGAATAAAGATTTTTGGAAAGGAAATAAAGATCTCACAGCTGGCGGACGACACCACCATTTTTTTAAGCAATAAGGACCAGTGCATTGTCTTTGAACTGGTGGAGAAATTCTCTTCTGCGTCTGGTTTAAGGCTTAATCGTTCCAAGTGTGAGCTGTTGCCTCTTCATTGTTGTGGTGACTCCGCTATTGATAACATTCCAGTTAAACAGACTGTAAAATATTTAGGTATACATGTATGTAAAAATATTATAATTAGACAGGACTTAAATTTTTCGAATAGAATACAGAAAACCAAATCAATATTCAATTGCTGGTTACAAAGAGACTTATCTGTTTTAGGTAGAGTATTACTCTCCAAAGCAGAAGGCCTTTCTCGCTTTGTTTATCCGTCCTTGTCTCTTTTTGTAAAGGACTCAATTGCCAATCAAGTCAACAAGACTTTCTTAGATTTCATTTGGAAGAACAAGTCTCTAGGCTTAAAAAAAATGTTCTCTCTAACCCTAAAGAAAAGGGAGGTCTAGAGATTTTGGATTTTATAGATGTAGTCAATACATTCAAAGTTAACTGGTTAAAAAGGTGCATTCAAAATCCTGATTCGATTTTTTTCTTTATTCCAAATTTTATTTTTAATAAACTGGGTGGGCTTTCGTTTCTTTTAAGGTGTAATTTTCTGCCAAATAAATTACCTATCAAATTGTCCAACTTCCACCAACAGTCCCTCTTGGCCTGGAAATTATCTTTCAGTCACAACTTCTCACCACACAAATCTCTTCTTTGGAGCAACAGCGACATTCTTATTAGGAATAAATCAGTATTCTTCCCTAAGTGGTTAGATAGAGGTATTAACCATATACTCTGCTTATTTGATGATTCTGGCTCCATGCTCTCTTATGAACAGTTTATGGTAGCTCACGATTTCCCAGTACCCTTTAAAGAATTTAAATCCATCACTGATGCCATCCCTAGTGGAATCAGACAATTAATGAAATATCATCTGAGCTATGGAAACAAAGATATCAGAGAGTTTTCTCTTATGTTGGATGGGGTAGAACTGTCTGATAAAAAGTGTAATAATAAACACATTCGCCGACATCTGCAAAAGTGTAACTCCATTGTTCCAAGGGGGATGTTTTATTGGAATTCCTTAATAAGTAATGTTAATTGGAAAAAAACATGGTTGATTCCTCACAAATATTGTATCTCTAATAAGGCTAAAGAGGTCCACTTTAAACTTTTACACAATATTTACCCTACAAATAGTTTTGTTGCCAAATTTCTAGACATTGACACATGTTGTACCTTTTGTAAACAGAGCACTGAAACCATTCCTCATTTATTTTTTAATTGTCCAGTTACCAAAAATTTTTGGGATGATTTAGGTATTCATTTTCTCCATTCTCGAAATATAACTCACTCGTTCACCCTGAAAGATATTATCTGTTACTCTTGTTTTCCACAAGATGGCACCCTGGAGTTTGTCATAAACTTTATAATTTTATATGCTAAGTTTTTTATACACAAACAGAAATTTAATAAGTCTTCCCTATATTTTAAGCACTTTATTTTGGAACTTAATTTGCTTCTTAAATCACACGAACTTGTGAAAAACAAGAAGAACAGAAAACTTGTTTCTCAATATTTTGACCTATTCCCCAATTCCTCTTAACATCCTTATTATTTTTCCTCTTTCATTTACTATGTATGTATGTATGTATGTTTCTTTTTGTTGTTGTTATCATTTTTTATTTTTTTTTGTATTTGTTTTGTTTTTGTTTTTTTCTTGCTTCTGTTTTTGGTATGGTTTTGTCTGTACAAACGCTTGATTGTATATTGATGTTCTTCTTGTTTGTACTAGTTATTGTTATCAATATAAAAAAAAAAAAAAAAAAAAAAAAAAAAAGCAAATGGAGGGCAGGAAGTGATTTCTATATTTAGGAAGCACTTTAACACACTCAAAATGCCTATGTTTTGCGTCGTTTATGGTTGCTCAAATCGATCAAACCACGAGGAGTTTTTATCGTGTGCCAAAAGTTGTTGTTCATAAGGGAGGAAAGTACAAGAAATTGACAGAAAAACACAGGGAAAATGCCTTTTAAACCTACGTCTCTGCGGTCGGGAGGAGCCGAATGGGAAAATGCCTGTGTGTGTGTGCGCAGTGATCACTTCGTCAACTGTGAGTTAATATTTATGTGGCTTATAATTACATTATTCAGGTGTTTAAATACACTTATGTGGCTGTTTGTGTAACATAGCAGTTTCCGAACTTAGTTTGTAAAGTCAAAGTATGTCTGTAAGACGAGTTAGTTGCTGATATTTACAGCCTCGATGGAAGGCAAATCTCTCAATTCAGTTGAAAATCGGTCCTCTTCATAACGTAAGGATCACGTCCAACATATGTTTCGATTTTCTGTTTATATATTTCTCTTGTAATAGCTCCTAAAGTAGTACAGTACAGATTTTCCTCCATCTCGTCCATTGCGCTCTTCACTCCTTGCCCTCCATCTGCGTTCCGCGCGTCAATACAATCACGTGACTGCAAACCACCTATTGAATCCACCATTTTGAGAAGAGCTGATGTGTCTGAACGTTATTTTGAGACCAAACACATTTGATTAAAAAAGACATCATTGAACAAGGATGTGGTGAGTGTTAATGTTTTTTGTTTGTTTATGGTTGATGTGAGATAAATGCTGGTTTAATAACGATCGGTAAATGAGTTGCATGCAATTGTGTGACGAAGTTCTAGAAACTATGTGTTTTAAGTGAAGAGTTTATGTTAAAGTCTATATATGGTTTAATATTAGTTTTATATAAAAACTTCCTTTATGTGGCTGACAAATGTAATTTTATTTTGGTTATTGCTGTAATGTGATGATGCAGCTTATTATTGTGTTAAAATTATTTCCCTCTGAACTAAGATAGTAGCCTAATTTTGTTACCATTTTGACCTAAAATACAGGTCAGGTTTTTTGTTTCTGTTGAAAAATTTCTGGATATTTCATTTGATGGCGAGCCCCCCATGGATCTGGACGCTGGACGATCTGATTGAGTAGCCTAGGCCTAAACCCTTATTTTGTGAAATCCATTTCTTCAACCTTGAGGTGGGATTTTCACTCTATTTTCTTCACTATTTTTCCTATCACTTGAGACAGTGATTCAAATTTTTCCTGGATCAAGTTCAAAGGACTGGACATTTTGTTTTTCCCCTAAAAAATTCAGCTTGAATTTTATGGACTTATTTTACTCAATTTTTGATTGATTTAGTTGTTTTTTTGTATCCATACCAAACTGTTGAATGAGTGTGAACAAACTTCATTTGATATACAAGAGTGGGTTTATTTATGAAGGTGCACCTATAGGATTTTGTGAGATCTAACTCTTTTACATTTTTTTCTCATACCGGTATATTGTCCATTGTATTTGTATTTTTTTTTATTTCTCTCTTGTGATTGTTCTTATTGGGTGTTCACGACAAATTAATTTCATTATTATCTTTACATTATAAAAAGTAAGTCGACTGATATCAAAATAAGTTCTGATTCATTTTATCTGTATATCTTTAAGCAACGATTATTTCAGGCTCCCTGGACGAACCTAGTGGTACACAAAAATAGACTACCAATTGCAACTAGGTGTTGCAGGTGTTACAAGTGCCAAAGTAGGTACCAAATGTACAGATTGAAGGCCTAAGACACGAAACGAGCGGTTTGTGTGAGAAAACGAACAGCATTTATATCGTTTTTACCTCTTGTAACCACAGCCATGTCCAACCAATCTGAAGACACGGGCGCTTCGGTCTAGTAGTACCTGCATAGTGACTAGGGGGTATAAACACCAGGAAAGTCTGCTAGTTCACTTGGTTTGTTCCGGACCAAATACAATATTGTTTTTTTGGGGGTTTTTTTCGGTGTTGTTCGCCTTCACACTGCACCTTTTGCAAGTAAACCAAAATGTACCACGCTGCATAAACGGGTTGGGCAGCCAGTAAAAGAAATCCAAGCAAGGGACTGTTGCTTGTATGCAAAAACCTTGTATGCGTTTTGGCCGTTCGTTTACACCACAACAGCGTTTTGTGTGCCTGAAAACTCAAAGTTTTTTGGAAAATTTTTCCTCAGAGATTTCACTTTATTTCACATTACTTTAAGGATTGAACAATTATGATTTTTTTTTTTTGTCAGTGTAGATTTCTTAAGTTAAAATGGATGAATGATCAAAATTTTATTAGTGAATTCCTGCAATGTAATTGTTTAATATATACACAAATTATGTATAGTATATAGTAAACACAGTTTATATATAAATTCTGTATATAAAGTGCATTGCATGCTCACATACAGTAAAATGTCTTACATGTGTTTACAAAAACTAAATTGATAAACAGATTTATTTCAACCAGCAAGGCAGAGGTAGCTGGTAATGTTAACATACTCAGCCAGGGACGTAATTTGCGGATGGGACGGGTTGGACATGTCCCCACCACTTTTTAAAAACTGTCGCGACACGGATGTACCAATAGAAATAAAGTTTTCTGTGTGCCTTAAAATTACAGAGCGTTTATTTTGTTGGTTTATTAAATAAGAGGCGAACTAGCACTGAAATATATATATATATATAGTATATATTGTTTTAATCAAGTGATCAAAGTGCTTGTTGCCGCCTACGATTGGTGGCGCGGTTACAGTACATCTCGTGACACATGCACGTGTGTTTTAATCCGTTTACTGTACGTTCACACCGCCGCCGACTTGAGCTTCCAAAGTGGCTGGAACTCATTCCTTTCCAATGGAAGCTGGCTTTTCTCAGCTGCAAGGAGCGTCAAATCCATCGGCGTCGCGTTTTGAGCGTCAATCAGAAAGTAGAAAGAAGCTCAACTTTAGGATAATGAGCTCCAACGTGGTCCAGCGGCAAGCAGCGGCAAAACGCCAGCAACCAATCGGAATATAGACGTCCTTCATGCTGGCTGATTCCGGAGATACATTCAATGTAAACTTTCGTTCCAACCAAAACATTAGCTCAGAGAAAATGGAAGAGAAGCTAATCATCGCCGATGCTGTGTTTCCTACTGGTTTCGTATCATTTAGGACCGTATGAGCGCAACTTTTATTTGAAATATTTACGAATGCTTGTTTTAAAGCAGAATGCAATTAATTTGCTCACGGTGACACCGTTTTGACCGCAATAATAATAATAATAGCTAACAAATGTGACAAACGGTTGTAAAAATGCTGCCATTAAAAAGGTTTCTTCAATGTATTGCTTGTTTTTTTTTCTGTTTATTACATTTCATGTTGTGACACTTCTATTCTCCCTGCAACGTCAGAGCGTTCAAAGCGTCCTTGACCGGGCGGCCAGAGCTTCTTTGACGCTGAAGCCGCCGGCTGTGTGAACGTACAGTTAGGAGTGACTCTTTGTTCGTTCCGGTGAAATCACAAAACAAAAATACACACAAACATGCCCCTGCTTGATATTAAACAACCACTGATGAACATATTCAGTTTTGATGAAAAACAAACAAAAAACTACACAAGTGCAGATTACAACCAGAACATCTGACATGCTCGGCAAAAGTTCTGCCACTGGACCATTGGACACACACATCTATAAGTCGGATGTATGTATTTATTCAGGTGATTCATTCATTTATACACACGTGTGCACTGTGCACACACACACACCTGCCCCACCCACTTTTTAAAACAAAGTTACACCAATGTATTCAGCACACGAGTTTCAACATCCTTCCTTGGCCCTCATCTAAGCTTGTAAATCACAGTAGCTGCAGGTCTAACACAGGGCTTGTGTTCTTGCAGTCTTTGTGCTCTACTTATATACTACCACCGATGACGTAAGCTAATTGAAACAAACATTTTAAAGAAAATCCAGTCACTCACTGAGATAGATGTTTAATAGACATAAGTAGATATTTTATTACAAACTTTTTAAAACAGCCATGAACATTCTACAGTATAATAACTTTTCATTTATGCAAATAAAATTAATGTGGTAGTTTTAACGCAGTTATTTTGTAATGTTAAAAAAGTGCAGATTTTCAGTTCCTTAACCCAAAGAACATCAGAGCAACAAACAAGCTTTATTCATATTGTGTCTCATATTATCTTTGCTGTAGAATCTGAAGTTCAGCTGGACTCACTGAAACAGGAAGTAGAAGAGCAGAGGAGACACCAGCAAGAGGAAGCTTCCCTTATACACTCCATCTAAACAAGACAGGAAGGACATTAGTTGTTTGTATAATTTGCTTATTTGAAGTTACTGTGCATGAAATCAAACTGCTAGCGCATGATCAAACAAAGGCCAATACCTGCAGCATTGCAGAGGTCAGTGTCACAGCATCTCATAGTCGTTTTCACTCCTGCAACTTCTACAGTCCCTGGCACACAGACTGGTGCACACCCTTTAGCTGTGGTGAATTCTGTAGAAAAGACATACATGTCCATATAATTATAAGATGATAAAACAATTCCAAGATCAGCAGTTAACAAATGGAAACTATCCCTCTAGTGGTATCACTTATACAGCAGATTTCCACATTACTGGACTTACCATTAGGTTTTTCCACCGTAGTGCTGAAACATGTAGAAAATCCAAATGAGCATGTGTCCTCTTGTCCTTTACAGGAACTCGATGGAGACGTGCAGGAGTAACACTTGAGAGAATAACCTTACAGACAGAGAGAGAGAGAGAGATAGAGTTAGCGCTATAGCAAATAACACCGTGTCCTAACTACACACGACGCGATAAAATTCCAGCGACAGCAAGTGTATGGCAAGCCGGTTTAGCTTAAATTGTACCCAGCCTTACTCATCGGAATTGCATTTTTACTAGCAACAATTCAATTAGAGAGCTCTACAAATTAAAAAAAAAGTGTTTACTAGTAAGAATGCAATTGCAGAGCTCTCTAATTTAATTTTTACTAGTAAAAAAACGAATTAAAGATATAATTGCAGAGCTCTGTAACTGAATTAAAGAGCTCTGTAATTGCATTCTTACTAGTAAAAACTTAATTAGAGAGCTCTCTAATTGTAATTGTTATACTAGTAAGAAATGAATTGGAGAGCTCTGCAATTGTATTTGTTACTAGTAATACTTGAATTAGAGCGCTCTGAAATTGTATTTTCACTAGTATAAATAGAGTTAGAGAGCTCTCTAATTGTAATTGCTAGTAGTAAGAATTGAATTGTAGAGCTCTCTAATTGAATTGTTACTAGTAAGAATTGAATTATAGACCATTTCACAAGATGTAAACAACACTGGTCCAGAAGCACTTCCTGTTTCAGTTTGTAACTGTTTTCTTTATTTCACATGTAAAGAAAACATCTTACAGATGTTTGTTTAACTTTTTGATTCAGTTTTAAATGTTCTGTTGGTTGTATTTTATCCCAGCTTTTATGTAGTGTTAAAAAACTGAAACAGGAAGTGCTTCTGGACCAGTGTTGTTTACATCTTGTGAAATGGTCTATTCTCTAAATCAGTTTTTACTAGTAATAATTGCATTAAAGAGCTCTCTAATGTAATTCTTACTAGTAAGAATGCAATTGCAGAGCTCTGCAATTCAATTAAAGAGCTCTGCAATTATATCCCAGACAGCAAACTGACATTGAATCAACGTGGAAACGACGTCTCTCATGACATTGAAACAACGTTGATTTTGCTCATCAAATTAATGTTGAACCAACGTCAGACGCGGCATTCTTCAAAGCTAAATGAAAATCGAAAATTGGTTTACTTTCATAACGTTGAAACAACGCGTTGATTTCAAGTTGATTTTCCGTTAGTTTTGAAAGAATGACGCGTCTGACGTTGGTTCAACGTTAATTCGATGAGCAAAACAATGTCAGATCAACGTTGTTTCGATGTCATATTTCCACGTTGATTCAATGTCAGTTTGCTATCTGGGATTCTTACTAGTAAATATCGAATTAAAAAGCTCTCTAATCGTAATTGTTATTAGTACGAATTTAATTAGAGAGCTCTAGAATTGTAATTGCTACTAGTAGGAATTAAATTGTAAAGCTCTCTAATTGAATTCTTACTGGTAAAAATGCAATAATGACGAGTAAAGCCTAGTTCACACTACGTGATTTTAAGCCCGATTTAAGCCCGATTTGCAAATCGTTGAGTCGCCGACAAGTCAGGGTGTTATTGCATGCAAATCGCGGGCGATTAGCGGACGATTAACGCTCGCCAATCCGTTAGTGTGAAAGAGCCAACAACGCACCAAAGACAGCTCGCAGACACCTCGCAGACAGGTCACCGAGCTCAGAAAAATATCTAGCATGCTAGATATCTCGAGCAGTCGCGCGACTCAATCTCAGTGATGTCATGAGCACAGCCAATCATAGCAACGCATGGGTTGAGGACACCAGGTAAATCTTACTTTTTCTTTTCTTTTTTGCATTTTTTTTTTCTCAGAGCAGATCGTCGAGCAAACAGTGTGCAGCACTAGTTTCTGTCTGACGTCCATATTTGCGTATTGTGTTCTTCTCTGCAGTTTCGCGTCATTTCTGGTTCGTTGGTAACATGGTTTCTAGACCAGATAGAATCGTGTTGTTGTCAACTCGTTATTTGTTTGATTATTTTCAGGATTTAGACCGTAAACAGCTCTCATTGAGTCACAAATGATATGCTCTTATCATCCGATCGTGGTTGTATCTCTATGTAGTGCGTTGTTAACTCGTGTAGTGAGTTACCTCCTGTTGTGGATCAATCACGTTGTGTTGTGTGGTGTGAACAGCTAAACAACTTGAACACTCATGATTTCACTGAGAGCAACCCAGATAGCAAACTGATATTGAATCAACGTGGAAATATGACATCGAAACAACGTTGATCTGACATTGTTTTGCTCATCGAATTAACGTTGAACCAACGTCAGACGCGTCATTCTTTCAAAACTAACGGAAAATCAACTTGAAATCAACGCGTTGTTTCAACGTTATGAAAGCAAACCAATTTTCGATTTTCATTTAGCTTTGAAGAATGCCGCGTCTGACGTTGGTTCAACGTTAATTCGATGAGCAAAATCAAAGTTGTTTCAATGTCATGAGAGACGTCGTTTCCACGTTGATTCAATGTCAGTTTGCTGTCTGGGAAGTCATGTAGTGTGAACTGCACAGTTCAGCCCGACATTTTAAAATCATGTAGTGTAAACTAGGCTTAAGGCTGGGTACAATTTAAGCTAAAACGGCTTGCCATACAAGTGTGTGTCCACACTAGACGCGACCCGACTGTGAGAGATGCCACACATGCAGAACAGCGTGTGAGCAGTCTCTCTGTGAAAGTGCACTGTTGGCCCGCACTCGCATTGGAAATGGGTAAGGACATAATCAAATCAAGAAATAACATTATTAAAAATCAAAACATTAACAAAATATACTCATTGACTAATTTTGTCATGAAGTACAGTCATGTTTGCATAGAATTCATTTTGAACGCTACATGCTTTCAAAATCTGAGGTAAATTATCCGTTATCACTTGTGGCACAGTGACCTATTTTAACTAAAAATAAATAATGTGTACTCATAACCAGTGTAATTTCTTCATTCTGTCACACCGTGTCCTTACTTCACGCGACGCGATAAAATTCCAGCGACAGCAAGTGTGTCTGTCCCAGTCTATGGTCTGTCCACACTAGACGCGACGCGATCATGCCACACATTCAGAACAGCGTGCGAGTCGATCTCTCCGTGAAAGCGCACTGTCAAATCAAGAAATAACATTATTAAAAATCTATGACTAAATTTGTTATCAAGTACAGTTGTAGCATAGAATTCATTTTGAACGCTATATTACATGCTTTCAAAATCTGAGGTAAATGATCCGTTATCACTTGTGGCACAGGCACAGTGGCCATAGACCCCCTCACCCGGCCGCCCCCCGCCCCCTAAATTCACCTAAACACGGGCGTCAGTTTGAAATTTGCTGGGCACAGAGACATATTCGGAAGTGCTGGGTCAAACTTGTCAAACTGTGGCTTTCTGCTCAACCCGTAAATAAATCAATCGATCCGCTAAGATTTATTTGAGTGTTTCAATGGTCTAGTTGTAGATCTTTTGCCAAGAGTGTCAGAGGTTGCGGGTTCTTCTAATCCGCCCTCGGTACAGTTTTTTTTCTCTCTCTCATCAAAACAGCTGACAGCGGCGGCAACAAGCGTTCCTCTTGATTTCAAAACCAAAACATTTTAGCGCTAGATCTCTTATTTAAAACGAACTAAATTAATGCTCTGCTAGTTAACAGGATATGTTTTATTGATGTTTAAAACATTTTGTTTTCCGATATATGGTGACAAAGCACGTCAAGGAGCGGTCCATCAGTGCTTGATCACCATATATAGGAGGAAAACTTTTGGAATGGGTCAGACATAATTCTGACTTATTATGTTTTTTAAAAGAATTTCGTTTTTTATAAATTGTATTTCATTTTCATTTTAATCAATGCCTTACAAGTTGACTGGATTAATTTCGACATTTGCAGTAAAAACTTGAAATATAAATTCTCAGAAAATGCATTTAATACCAATATATTGAAACGGTGCGTTACGCCGACAGACGCCCCTGCACCCCACCCTTATAGTTCCCACGTCCCTGACAGTGACCTATTTTTAACTAAAAATAAATATGTGTAACGTTACTCATAACCAGTGTAATTTCTTGATTCTGTCAGCCGCGACGTCGCAGAAATAGGAACCGTTTCTAAATTAGAAACTTCGCGTGTCGCCGTCGCGTCTGCGGTTAGGACAAAAACTCTGATTAACATGGAAAAGATACCTTTTATCGCGTGTCGCGGCGTCGCGTGTAGTTAGGACACGGTGTAATACATTTCAATACTTGCTGTTTTCTGTACCTCCAGTGAGAGAAATGAAAAGAAGAACGACGGAGACCTGCAGATTCATCTTGTGTCAGGAGCTGAATGACTGTGCAGAAGTAACGCTTGAGTTTCTTGTCTGTTCAGAAAAGGGTATGGCAAGCCGTTTTAACTTTTAATCATCCGCAGGATATGAATTCTTGATATCAACAATGCCATTTTTGATATCAACCATTAAATTATTGATATCAACAATTAAATTATTGATATCAAAAAATGGCATTGTTGATATCAAGAATTGAATTGTTGATATCTGTAATTGTATTTTCACTAGTGAAATGTCACCATAGGCTGGCAAGCCGTTTTAGCTTTTATTCATTTCCAGGAAATGAATTCTTGATATCAACAATTACATTTTTTGATATCAAGAATTCAATTGTTGATATCAAGAATTACATTTTTGATATCAAAAATGTAATTCTTGATATCAACAATTGAATTCTTGATATCAACAATTGTATTTTCACTAGTGAAATGTCCCCATAGGCTGCTATTCAAAACCAATTGTTGATATCAAGAATTGATTTCTTACTAGTTGAAATTCCAATTTCACATATCAGAAATACAATTCTTACTAGTAACAACCTTTATTTATGATATCAATAATTCAATTGTTACTAGTTGAAATGTTATTCTTGATATCAACAATTGAATTGCTACTAGTAAAAATGTTCATTTTTGATATCAATAATTGACCCTTCGCTAAGCCCCGCCCTCCCTAGTTACTGTTGCTACGCCTGTCAAGCTTTCGCGGCTGGCCCGTCTATTATAGTGTGGATGCACCCGGTGTCAGACATTTCAATGAGATAATTAGAAATTTTCGGCGAACAAGTGAAATATCTGAGAGAGCAAGACAAAAGGGACTACAGTATGCATTCGAGGGATATATTCACGACATATGCAACCGATTAGAGAATAATTTCTTAAAAATTGAAGTTAAAGCCTAACGTTATAGTCCCAGCGCAAGCACCAGCGCCTCATACGCTGACCGTTCAAATGGGAAACACAAATTTAGGAACAGCTATATGTTCATACACAGCAGGGTATGTGAAAATAATCTTAATAATTATAAATCAAACAGCTAATCAATAAATCTTGTGGAATAACACTAATACCGGGAGAGCCGCGATCGGATTGGGTTCCACAAAGCTGGTGAACGATCTCAGCTTCAGTGCGGATAGTGAGGAGCTCCTGGTCTCTGCTTCGCTCCAGTTTGCAGGTATTTGTTCGTCTTTTCTTTGTTGATAACGAACACCAACTTTCTTCTAACAGCAACAGAGTTGCGCGATGGCACGAGCGTCCTCACTATGACACACCCTTTACGGCATTGGTCCTGGCTTTTGTTCACACAGCGCGCGTTCCGGGACTGATTCTGGCAATTTACTAGGTCCCCAACCCGGGATCAATCCCAGAATCAATCCCAGGTCGTGTTTGCGTTCACACAGAAGGCGTTCTGGCAATTTCCCGGCAATTTCCTGGGATCAACTCGCTGTGTGAAAGGGGCTTAAGATAAAGGGAGTCTTTCTTAGAAAAAGAGAAACTTAAGGAGGTCGGGTTTGCTGTGGAAAAGCATTATGCAGGGCCGGCGCTCCGCACATCACGCACTGCGCGTAGGGCACCAAGTGCTTGGGGGGGGGGGGGGGGCACCAAAAAATCTGGGTCGTGAAAAATCATCACAATAGGCTACTTGTATAAATAACAAATACAATATGTCTAAAGCATGTTAATATACAAAAGCAATACAAAAGTAATATAGGCCTAGACCAAATTAGTGAAGAAAAAGGTGAATCTCAATCGGGTTGGAATCTCCTGTGCCTGTCTCCCTCTGCTGGCCCCCCTTCCCCACCTCGCAGTGGTCTGTTCCTCAATCAGTGTCAAATTTGGCAGACACCTGATCAACATCAGACATGGCCTCGAAAAGGCACCAAGAGTCGGAGGCGGAAAAAAGGAAAAAGAAGAGACAGTGGGATGATACTCGTTTGCAGGTAAGACAATGTTTTAAATAAAAGTGTTAGTTTTGTAGGGGGGTTGTTAAAGGGGCACCACCAAGTATTTGTGCTTAGGGCACCCATATGGCTAGCGCCGGCCCTGGCATTTTGTCTCCCTCCCAGTACTTCTCCAGAAGCATTTTTAGATAATTACACAATAATTTCCTATTCCTAGTAATCCATTCTGCTCTTTGTCAACATATCTCGAATGTTGTCTCGCACATACACTCACGGAAATTTCTAACATTGACGTTATTGTTTGAGATAAGTCAATTAAACTGTAACAAGATCTCATTTTCTTTTGTTAACAGTTTTGTTATTCTACGTTCTACAGATCCTACTCTCCAAAAATTAAAAACACTGGGTTTAACTGGGTTAAAAACAACTAATTTGGTAACCCAGCACTTTCTAGGTAAATATTGGACATAACAAATTATGGGTTAAAATAACTCTACAAGTTGGGTTAAATGTTTTAACCCAGCAGGGTTGGGTTACATAATTTAACCCAAATTCTGCTCACACTGACTGAACACTGGGCTAATTTTAGCTCATAGTGTGTTATTTCCATTTCAAGCTAATGTTATTCATATATTTTATTTAGTCTATATAAATGATTTAATTATATATATTGGTAATTTAGTAAGTGAATTGACTTTAAACAGTCTAAATCAAGTAAGGAATAATTGACGACAGGCCGTTGAATTATTAGAAAAATAATGCAGACCCGAGGTGGTAATGCGGTCATGTGAAGCTTGGGAGTTAAACCTCGGGTGTGTCATCAATTATTCCTCTTATACTACAGTTAGCACACCTCAAAACCTTGTTCAGATGATTCATATCAAGACGTTTGTCAAGTTTTTGATATAAAGCACTCTTGTATGTAGGACTAATTTCTTACGCATCTAATCCCATGCCTCCGTTGCTAATTCCTAAACGTCATTTTAGAGTTAAGTAGTAACAGAGGTTTGAGCCACTGATAGCAGACTAATGTAATGATGGGGGACACACTTACAATTCACTGAAATATTCGAAGACCGACTGTTTCCATCGACTGTAGCAGGTCTTACTAAGGTCTTACTGTGTGAACCATAGACTGTAAAAAATAGGTGTGAACACAGACTGAACTCGCGTTTGGGCATGATCAGTCAGAAGTATCAAATTACATTTATAACTGGCCTTAGTAGGCCTAAACTAGTCTGTCCCGGCTTTATGCAGTTATTAATGCAGTTATTAGAGAGAGAGAGAGAGAGAGAGAGAGAGAGAGACATTGAAATAATGAGACAGAAAAGCATGTGCGTCAATATTATTATTTATTTATTAACTTCGTTTTAATTAATTTGTTCATTATTGTTTTCTATAATTGACAGTAGATAACCCAATAAATGAAACACACAAAGCACTTTTTTACAAGTAGGCCAATCAATAATTATTTATTTGTTATATTATCTGGAATATTTATGAAATTACGTGCAGCAGGACTATTAATTTATTTATATAGCCTTCAGTTTAATTTTCTATTTAGCCTATTATAGATAGGACTATACTTTGTTTATTAAAATTAAACTGTATGTGTCCATTGATTGTGAAGTTAGACATCGAAAATTGCAGATCAAGCGCAAGGGGCTGCATGTCTTCTCTTGTTATGAATTGTATCCTATTTTCCGTTAACTACGCGCAGTGATATGGAACTGTAATGCGGTTCAAACTTGCCTGAAACTACTTTAGCCGTCAAAATAATTGCACACCTTTAGAACGTTCTCAACCAATCAGAATCAAGCGTTCAACAGCCCTGTAGTATAACTGATTTGAATATCCCCAACTGAGCAAGCCAAAGGCGACAGTGGCAAGGAACTGAAAAACTCCCTCAGGTGACCCGATGGAGGAAAAAAAACCTTGGGAGAACCCAGGCTCAGTCGGGGGCCAGTTCTCCTCTGGCGTTTATGAACTAGAGGCCGAATTTACAGTAACTGTCACGTGAAAATGTATATGAATGTTTCTAAATAGACTTTAAACGCGAATCTGTGATAAATTGGTAGTAACAGCCCTGCTGATGACGTTCACATGCGCATTGAGAATTGATTCAATAGTTATGTGCGTTTGAATATATGCGCGCAGGTTTTTAAATTCCCTCATGCCTGAACAAACTTCTTGTCTATAAATTTGATACAGATTTTCGAATCACTTCAGGGTAGGGACGCGAAACGAATTCACATCGCTTAATCTGTAGAGTGGGAAAGGGATCCTCCATAGGGAGAGGCTAGTTGGCACTTCAGCACTGCATTGTCATCGTCATCGTGTCCAGGCTAAGGTCCTCGCCAGATCTGGATACGGCCTGGATCCGGCAGGCTGCGGGAAAACCTCGGGATAAACAAAGACACTAATTAGCGTAGATGCCATTCTTCTTATGATGTAACGAGTACATCAAGATTTAATGTATTATCTTTATGCTAGGGCAAAGCGATCTGTCTTGAAGAAAGCTTTAACAATATGTTGTTGGGTGTGAAAGCGCTGAAGCCATTAAAGGAATGGTTTGTTGATGTCATCCAGTTTCCCTTCCAAAGCAAACGCAAACTCCACCATTGTTCCAATGTGCATGCACTGCCGGTCAATGTTTCTTCAGAAAAAGAACGGGAAACTGTCATTGTACTTGTTTGAAATTCAGTATTGACTACACCCTGAGACTCACACCTCAAGCACAGATCAAGGTTGTTAGCACCACAATCAATCCAGTGAAATCTTTACAAAAAAATTAGTTTAGAAGAGTTTAACAGAGTACCTGTGCGTAATCCGGTCCAGGGGTCACATTCAGTCCTGTAGCAGCCAAAAGTTAAAAGCCGTCTGTTAAAAGATTAATGGTTATAGTTGACATGAAATGTCAAGCATGGACAGCAGGGAGAGTAATATTTGAGATATGGCAGTAAACTCAATTGTAGTTTTTTTAACAAAACTTGTTTAGATATTTAAGACATGTCTTGGAATTAAAAGAAAAAACCTTAGTTTAATTATGGTATAATGGGTGTTGGTGTGGATGGATTTGTAATGGTCATTTGATTTACCCTCAGCACTTCTCTCATTTATCAGTAATGAAGAGACGGCACCTTCACAAAACTTCCCGTCCTTGTCCTCTTTCTCATCGGCATCTCATTTTCCTCAAATGGTTGATGCTTTTCAGCCGCATCGACTCAATCTGGATACGACCTGGACAGAGAAACAGAGTACCTGTGCGTAATCCGGTCCGTCCAGGGGTCACATTCAGTCCCGTAGCAGCCATGTATGTCCATGTTTTGATCTTCTCCAGTCCATTAAATTTGGTTTTTGACAACAACTGTTTTGGGGAAAAAATAATTGGAGAAGAAAAATATACATTTCACCTTTTGCCATTATTCAGAGTAACAGAAATACAAGTTTTCACTTTCACTGATCATCCACATTCTGACCCTGACCTCAGCTGCTGCTCCGACCTACTCCTCCTCTTCTGTCTCTCCTGACTATCGCTTCCCTTTCTAACAGGTTGATGATAAACATACATTTCACATATAAGAGATTTGACCTTTTCCTGTTTCACAATAAACTAAGAACATATCAAACAAATTGACAAAAAAAGTGTCTTCCAAATATTAATATACAGGTGAAACTCGAAAAATTAGAACATTGTGCAAAAGTTCATTTATTTACGTAATTCAACTTAAAAGGTGAAACTAATATGTTATAGAGACTCATAACATGCAAAGTGAGACATTTCAAGCCTTTATTTGTTGTAATTGTGATGATTATAGATGAAACCCCAAATTTAGTTAGAATATTGTGAAAAGGTTTTCATAGCTGTACGCCATAATCATCACAATTATAACAAATAAAGGCTTGAAAAATCACACTCTGCATGTTATGAGTCTCTCTATCATATATGTTTGACCTTTTAAGTTGAATTACTGAAATAAATTAACTTTTGCATGATTTTCTAATTTTTCGAGTTTCACCTGTAAATCCAAATTCATTTCTAGATTATTAGGGTCATTACCTTAAACCAATTATGGGAAATGATTTGCTCCAAGCCAATCCGCCGTTTTGGGTTTTCCCGCAGGAGGCGTCGAATCAGGTCGCAGCAATCTGTGAAGAGATCTTAAACTTTACACCTGCTGTCTTTCTATTAAGCTGTGAGATTAGACTACGCTATACTGTACGGTTAAAAAAAACTGGAACTGGTAACAGCCATATTTTATGAAGCTTTCTGGTTTTGGTGTTACTGTTACTTCTTTGTTTCATTTGTTCTATTTTGGTGATTTGAAATTATAATTGATCATCTTTTTTGTGATGAATGCAATTTTACCTTTTGACAAGTGACGCTCAGACCACATGTCATCATTAATCCTCGGATGCTCTTTGGCTTCTGGTAAGCGTCCACAAACCATTACGAATAAGAGCATTCCCAGAGACCACACAGTAGCTGGTTCAGCGTGGTACTTGTGCAATGTGTCGAGCTCAGGTGGACAGTACGTTATGGTGCCTAGAAAGAGATTTGTCTGATGGTTAAGCTTGAAATCCCATAGCATGTTTTCTCTAGGTGACGATACACGGGGCAACTTATTGAGCAATGTTGCCGTTAACAGGAAACCAGGTGAGATACAGGGCCCATGACTGATCTAAAGTACCCAGATAGAAATTTGTTGCCCATTCTCAATGAGAAAGCGCCCAAGGAACATCGCTCTGCAACATTGCTCAAAAAAGTTGCCCCGTGTATCAACACCTTCTGTATCCATTAGAGTAAATGAATAATTTAGTTGTTTTTATTCACAATTCTGGAGTTTTAAAAGTGAGATCAATCCATGGCCAAACCAGGCGTGAGGCGACATATTTAGTGAGAACATATTCATCTAGATTTAAAAAATAAAAACTCTTTTCAAACCTTGATTCATAATACATACCACAGAATTCGTCATAGGCGGACTTTTTCAGGAATCTCCCGCACCCGAAGTCAATCAGTTTGACCTCAAGTGTTTTTTTGTTGATCAGCAGGTTTTGTAACTTGATGTCGCCGTGGAAAACTCCTCGGTCACAGCACGTCTGAGCAGCCGTTGTTGCCTGCGCCATGATAGTCCGTACCGTTTCCTCCCTGAGGATGCGATTACGATTATCCCAAAAATGAAACACATCTTCGCAGTGTGGGGGACGCTCCAAGACCATGATATATTGGTCATGCTGGTCCTGCCAGTCCAGCAGTTCAATGATCTCTTTAACTTTGGGGTCCCTATTAGCAGCGGTTAACAGGCCGACCTCTAATGGGACGGGTGTAGGATGACCAGGCTGGAAGAAAGATCATTGTTGATTAGAGGATTTTTGTAAGATTTTAGTATAAAATATGTTTGTCCAGTTTTGGAAAAAAAATTGTTTTCATGATCAAACTTACAATTTTGACAAATTGCATGCTCCTGAACTTTTTGACAAATTTCACTGCCACCTGATCAACAAAACAATAAAAGGACTTGAAATGGATAGTGAGACGAAAAAGAATTCGCTAAATTGATAAATGTAAGAAATGACTATACCTCAAGACCATCCTCCAAGCGCTTCCCTTCATAAACCTGGCCGAATCCTCCCTCACCAAGCTTTTTGCCGATTTTAAACCGGCTGAGAATGTCGCCTGTTAAAAGATTAATGTTATATTTGACATGAAATGTCAAGCATGGACAGCAGGGAGAGTAATATTTGAGATATGGCAGTAAACCCAATTGTACATTGTAAAAACACTTAAGTTTAATTTGAATATAATTCGTGGTGGTGTGTGGATGGATTTGTAATGGTCATTTGACTTGCCCTCACTTGTCCTTGTAGTCGCGGCGTATCTGAATGTTGACGGTGTGAATCTGTAACGGAAGTCGCACACTTGAGCGAGAGGCTTTCTCGTCAGTGCCATGCTGGCAGTTGTCAGTGTCCATTTGGCTAACTTCATCATATTTACTGCAGAATAAACAACGAGAAGACTGATGGACGGTATGTGTTTCACACGGCTAAACTAAGTTAGCTGACAAACACAACACAAAGAACCATGACAACGCTCAACTTCTTTATGACGTCATTTTCGAATGCGCGTGAGACTGAAGCTGAACTCATTGCGGGGGGGCGCGCAAGATGGCGTCGTGAGCACATGTGTTGAAACAGCGCTCATCAACAAAGTTTATTTTAAGTAATAAGACGGACTTTTTTATTTTAGTTTGGGACCTATTTCGTTGTTAAGTACTACTCGGACGTGCATGTGTGAGGAAAATGTCAACTGATAAAAAAAGGATAAACTTTGCGACAAAGAAGAAAGAACTAGTAGTGGTTGACACGGAGGCGTCGTCAACCTGCTCTGCTCCTGCTCCTGCTCACAACGTCCTTGTCGACAGTTGCCACGATTACTGTGATCCTCCTGGTGAGAAAATTGAATTTTCGGTGATGTCAGAAGCCGATTTCCCCTTGCTCCCTGAGACTCCTGTGAAGCCTCCTTCGAAGAAAGGCCGGGGTGAGTCCGCTGACGACATCATTTCTAAACTCTCTGAGCTCATCAACACACGGTCTGATAAGTTGGAATCGATGGTTACGGTTAACACTTCTCAAATTGCCGATCTTAAAGAAAAGATCAACTCCGTGTGTGATGATGTGAATGAGGTGAAGACCAAAATTTCCCAAGTTGAATCATCACTGTTGAAAGAGAGTAATCGGATCGGCGCATTGGAATCGCGCGTCACTGAGTTGGAGCGATATTCCAGACGTTGGAATTTGAAATTGCACGGTCTGTCAGAAAATGTCGACGAGAAAAATGTAAGAAGAGAAGTGGTTTGCATTTGTCAGAAGTTACTGCCGGATCAAGCTGACCGTCTGGCAGATGTGATCGACACTGTGCATCGTGTTGGAGTAAAGAGAGTAAATTCTGCCCGCGGTGTAATCATCCAGTTCTCTTCGCGTATACACAGAGCAGCAGTGTGGGCAGCAGCCAAAAGCTCCGTTTATCTACGGGAAAATGGTCTTCGTTTCAGAGAGGATCTTTGCAAGGCCGACAGAGATAGTAGAATGAAATTGTGGCCGTTAGTCAACGAGGCACGGAAAGCAGGAAAGATTGCCTACTTTGTAGCCGGTCGGGCCTTCGTGGAGAAAAAAGAGATCTTTCCGCCAGGTTGAATTCTCTCAATTTTGAGATAAGGTGTCTTGTTTAGCTACATGCTTCCTTGGTTAAAGAAAAGGAAAATGTTCTCCTCGCCACTTTTTTCCCCTTGCTACTTGTTTTTGCCTACTTAAGTTCAATTTAATATTGGTACTTTTTGCAAAAGGTCATTTTTGACCAGGACCATATTTTCATAATGTTCATATTTTCGAATATCCGTTTCCTACATAACTATAGTTTTTTTTTTTTATTTTTATTTTTTTTATTAGACATTATACAAAACATACAAACAATAACATGACATCCAAAAAGACAACAATCCAAAATTTTCCAAAAATAGTTTAACATAAATGAACAAGAGACTAAAAATAAAAAATAAAATAAATAAATAAATATAAGGGCTAAATTTAACTAATTATAAATATAATAGCTACGAGAAATTACAATCCAAGACAGTATTGAGGAAAGAAGAGAAACATATAATTCTTCACTGTTCAATTATTTTCAATTCTTTAGCAAATACAATTGTGTCCGAGCATTTCTTATTATCTATACATTTAAGAGATTCAATATACAACATAAAATCAGCCAAAAAAACCTTTAAACAAGGCTTAGAATTATTAAATTTACTTTTATGAATGTGAAATTTGCCAAATAGAATCATAAGATTAATCATAAAATTTACAGACGTAGTTTTTGACTCAAAATATATAATAACATCTTTGGGTGTTAATACACAATTATGACCTGATTTCCGTTGAAAATATATAGATAGATTTTCCCAAAATTTTTTAGAATGATGACATTCAAAAAAAAGATGTTTTTTTCTGGTTGATTCAGACAAAATGAGCAATTCTCATCAATCTCTGTAAATTTTGATAAAGTGTAATTATTAACATAAATGTTATGAAGAATTTTTAAGTCTATTTCTCTATATTTGTTCGGTATGCAAAACCGAAATGGAAGCAACCAAGCTTTTTTCCAGATAATCTCTGGGAAGCAAATGTTCCAGAAAAATTTCCCTCTTGGCTGAAAGGACCTATTTTTATAAAATATATTTCTAATAAATTTATTGGAGCATTTTTTACTATTAAAGTCCACACCATTTAAATAAAGTACAGGATCACTTCTACATATGTTAAGGGATGACATATGGCTTCTCATTAACATCATTAGACCTGAGGGAACGGCTTTTATCACAGAATAATATTCTCTATATTTAATAGGAAAATCCCACTTATTCATGAAAGTTTCATAAGAAAGAAACTGAGCTGACTGATCTAAAAGGTCAGATAAAAAGTAAATTCCTTTGTCTTGCCATCTCTGAAAATAAAGAGATTTCCGATTTACTGTAATATAAGCATTATTCCACAAGATTGCTTTATGTGGGGAAAAGTTATGTACATAACATAACTTCCAGGCCTTGAGAGCTTGTTGGTAGAAATTGGATAATGTCACAGGCAGTTTACTAATGGAGTAATCACATAATAACAAAAAATTTAAACCTCCTATCTTTTTAAAAATATTGTATGGAATAAAAAACCATATGGAGTCTGATTTAAGAAGACAGTTTCTGAGCCATTTGACCTTAAAGGTATAATTTAAATCAAAAAAATCCAAAAGCTCAAAACCACCTTCATTTCTTGGACCATGTAGAATCTCCTTTCTTAAATGATGATGTTTATTCTTCCAAACAAATTTAGTAAATAAGTCATTTATTTTTTTACAAATCGAGTCTTGGACATAAAGAGATAAAGCCGGATAAACAAATCTAGATACCCCTTCTGCTTTGGTTAATAGGACTCTGCCTATCATAGTCAAGTCTCTTTGAAGCCAGTTATTAAAGATGTTTTGAGTTTTTTTAAGTTTGGGGGAAAAATTTAACTCTTGTCTCTCCGCTATATCTTTTGTTACAGTTATTCCTAGATACTTAATCTTATTTTTAACAGGGATATTACATAAAAGTTTTTCCGTCGAATCATAAAGGCACATTATCTCACATTTATTTACATTCAGCATCAACCCCGAGGCATTGGAAAATGTACTTACTAACTGCAATGCAGCAGGCAACTGTTCCTTATTATTTAAAAAAAGAACAGTATCATCCGCAAGCTGCGTTAATCTAAGCTGTTTGTTGAAGACGGTAAGTCCTTGAATATCTGGAGAATTCAAAACTTTAATGGAAAGAAACTCAACTACAATGAGAAATACGAAAGGGGCTATAGGACAACCTTGTCGCACTCCTCTACAGATGGGAAATCGTTTAGAAGTGTTTGGATATAAATTAATAGAACTATTAATACCTTTATGAAACATTTCAATTATAGAAGTAAAACGTTCCCCAAAACCAAAAGATTTAAAAGCTCTATACACAAACTGATGCTCAATCGTATCAAACGCTTTGTGGAAGTCTAAGAAAACAATTAAGGCCTCTGATTCTACTAAATTTGAATAGTCTAACAAGTCCAAAATGAGTCTAATGTTCCAACTTATGTGTCGGCCAGCCATAAATCCAGTTTGACACTCATTAATAATTTCATCTAGACCTTTTTTCAATCGTACTGCATAAACAAGAGATAGCAATTTATAATCTACATTTAATAATGTTATAGGACGCCAGTTATCCAAGATCAAATGATCTTTATCGGGTTTTGGAAGGAGGGTTATTAAACCCTGTTTCATCGAAGTCGATAATTCGTTCGATTCAATACACTCCTTATACATTTCGAATAATCGATTTTCAATAATATCCCAGAAACAGAGATAAAATTCAACTGAAAGACCATCTGTTCCTGGCGATTTTTCCTTCTTCATTGAACGAATAGCTGTAACCATCTCTTGTTTCCTTAGTTCTTCATCACAAAGATCTCGAAATTGGTTAGAAATAGAAGTGACAGACTGTTGAACTGACTCAAAAAAGTCGGAACATTTATCAATTTCAAAAACAGATTCATATAACTTAGAGTAGAATGATTCCACATAATTTGCAATCAATTTTGGATTTGAGGTGATAACATCATTGATTTTAAGAGAGGAGATTGTTTGTCTTTTATAATTTCTTTTTTCTAGAGAAAAAAAATAACTTGTATTCTTTTCCCCTTTTTCTAACCACTTGGCTCTAGAACGGATAAATGCACCTTTTGCTATATTAACATAAATCTGATCAATTTGTGTTTTTATTGTCTCCAATCTAACTCTTTCGTCTTTTGTAAGATCGACTTTTTTCAAAAGAAGGTCTAACTCTGTCATGAGAGCCTTTTCCTTATTCAAATTGTTTTTTTTAACTTGCTTACTAAAATAAACAGCCAATTGTCTAACTTTAAACTTAAATAATTCCCATTTTTTAACATGTGACATTTGCTTATTTTCAAAAATGAATTGAGCAAATTTTCGAACCTGGGTTACAAAACCTTCATTACTAAGGAGATTGTTGTTTAATTTCCAATATCCTCGTATACTGTTATTTTTAACTTCAGTTCCAGAAAGAGTCAAAACAGCAATTTTATGATCCGAAAGAGGTGCATGACTGTATGTAACATCCATGACATAGTTAACAGCCCCTGGGTTAATTAACCATAAATCAATCCTTGATTGTAAAGACCTAGAGGTGTTACTCCAAGAATAACATTTTTCATTAAAATTCAAGAATCTCCAAATATCCACTAAGGAGAGATGGGCACATAAATCAGTAGTAAATTTAAATTTTGAATTCGAAAGCGTGTGAGGAGGGAAACGATCTAAAAAATCATCTGGGGCGTCATTAAAATCACCACCCAATATCAAGAAGGCACCTTGATATTTCCCCACCAGTACTGATATAGAATGAATGACCTCCGTAGACATAATTTTGGCTTGGGCTGAAGAATTATGACCATAAAAATTCCCTAAAACAAATAAAGAGTTATCCAATTTAACAACTACCAGTAACCATCTACCTTCTTTGGAGCTAACCGATTCCAATACGTCGCCTTTAAATTTATTTAAAAGAATTGCGACACCAGCCGAATGATGAGAACCATGACAAAATAAAATTTGATCGCCCCACTGAGAACGCCACCATTTAACGTCAGAATCACACGAATGAGTCTCTTGCAAAAAAATTAAATTCGCATTTGTACGTCTAACAAAAATGAACATAGATTTCCTTTTAGTGCAGTCTCGTAAACCCCTAACATTTAGAGAAACAACTTTTAAACAACTAAAAACAAAATCAGACATGAAAAAATCTTATTTGGATGTCAGAACAATGTTATATAAAGAACCCTGAAACAACGAAAATTCACAAACCAGTCGGTATTGATCCACTCCAAAATTCAAGGAGTCGCATCACCTGGACGAACAGAAATGGCCTCAAGATCGAGCACAAGTGTTCAGTTCGACTGCTTACCCAGCAAAGTCAAAATCACAGTCAATACTCATCTTGAAAGTCGTCAACAACCAGTTTTTTTCCATCGATAAAAGCATCTGCTCCACGAAAGTAGGCTCTTTTCCCCTCTTCTCTCGCCGCATTTACCCTTGGCCACAGGAGCTTCCTTTGTTGTCTTTCAGCAAAAGTCAGGTCCTCTGCCAGGCGAATCCCTCTTTCCTTAAGTGCAGGATGGTCCCGTGCAGCTTTCCAAACTTTCTCTCTGTAGGATCTGAGCGCGAACTGAATAATGACTGGTCTAGGACGGTTGTTTCCAGACCCAAGACGTCCAATCCTGTGGATAGTGTCGACAGAGAAAGGGATGACATCTACCTCGTCCGGACTCAGCAGTTTTAGAATTTCAAGCACTTTGCTTCTTATATTTTCTCCATCTGCTTCTCTCAAATTATTTAGCCTTAAATTCCATCTCCTACTGTAGATCTCGGCCTGATCGCACTTGACTTGAACCATTCTGGCCACCTGCTCAATTTGCGATACTTTGCTCTCGTTAGCCTTGACTCTCGCAGACAGAGATTTCATCTCCTCGGCCACAAAATCAGTTGTCTTTGAAAGATTAACAATAGCGACCGAGTTCTGGGCAATCTGCTGTTCCACCGCCGAGAAACGCTCATTGAGAGCGTTGACAGCACGAAGTATGTCAGCATTCGATACATTGAAGTCTTCTTCCTGACATGCTTTTTTTGAAAGAGGGCTACCTGTTGGAGTAGTTGGAGATGAATCAACTGCAGCTGATGCCTCGAAAAGCGAAGAAAGTAACTTTCTGTCCTTGTTCTTTGGCATGATGGAAAACTCGCACGTGGACTTGCAGTGTGTTCCGTCGATAGAGGCTGCGTCACAGTCAGGTGAAATTTTTACAAAGACTATTTATTGCATTCTTCCCTTAAAAGCGTTAACACTTCATGACTTGTAAAGAAACTCTACAATTTCGACCAGAAGATACGACTCCTCAAAAACGCCTCAGAGCTCGAACCAACACAACCGTTCAGGTCGCCATCTTGCGCCACCCCCCTACATAACTATAGTTGATGTGGTGCTTTTGTTCTCATCACGCTTAGCAGTTATCTTTGAGCTTTACTTTAAAAAACAATTCAAAAATTGTTCAATTGAATTTTATTTTTGCTATTTTATTTAAATTTTGTATTCTGATGTCTTTATCTTTAATTTCACTCAATGCCAGGGGTCTTAGGAACAATTTAAAACGGAAAGCCATTTTTTTATTTGCCAAACAACACAAAACAGATTTATGTTTTCTTCAGGAAACTCACAGCATCTCGGAGGATGTGCCTTTTTGGAAATCTCAGTGGGGAAATGACATTTTTTGTTCTCATGCTTCTCAACGTTCTGCGGGTGTTTGTACACTTATTCGCTGGAAAACTTCCTTATTCAGACTTCGATAGTAATGGACACTATGTTTGTCATGTTGTTCAAACTCATACTTCTAATTTCATTGTCATAAACATTTATGGATATAATTTAAAGGTAGAAAATGATGCTCTTTTAGATAGGATAGAAGAGAGAATTGTTCATTGGTTAGCCAAATTTCCTAATGCACATATACTCTTGGGCGGTGACTTTAATATCACATTAGATAATATGATTGATAGATGGCCTCCAGGACATAGTTCGGTCCCACTTTATATTAAGTGGCCCTAATACCTGTGAACTTACATGGTTACTAGATATGTACTTAGTATTTAAGTACAGTGTAAATACACATTGGTACATAGTATTTACAGCTGTAATATGTGTGTAACTACACATATGTAATAACACACTGAAAGGTATGGGTAAGTACAAATGTGTAACAGGACATTAGTAACAACACTTTTTTCACTATAGTAAGTACACATCTGTAACAGGCATTATGTAACTACATTTTGTAACAACAATGTATTTACGCACGTTCTTCCACTTCCACACAGTCTTCAATAGGCACTGAAACTCCATTGAAATCATGATGATTCCATAAGTTGTGGCCATTTCACACATTGTATCAAGTGCAGAGTTACTGAGGAGTTACCATGTAACACTGTTAATACAGTGTTGCACAGAGGTTTGGGTCTTTTTTTATATTACTCGTTAAGTTGAAGCCGTTTTACACTGCATCAAGTGGACCATTCCTGAGGAGTTACAACGTGAGTAGACTGTTAATACAGTGTTGTACAGAGGTTTGGGTTTTGTATAATACACAGTAAGTTATGGCTGTTTTACACTTTGTATCAAGTGCAGAGTTACTGAGGAGTTACCATGTAACACTGTTAATAGAGTATTGCCACAGCTTTGGGTTTTGTATATTACACTGTAAGTTATGGCCGTTTTACACTTTATATTAAGTAGACACTTCCTGAGGAGTTACCGTGTAAGTACACTGTTAATACAGAGGTGTACAAAGGTTTGGTTGTTTTTATTATACACAGTAAGTTATGGCCCTTTTACACTTTATATTAAGTAGACACTTCCTGAGGAGTTACCGTGTAAGTACACTTAATACAGTGTACAGAGTTTTGGTGTTTTTACTATACACAGTAAGTTATGGCCCTTTTACACTTTATGTTAAGTAGACACTTTCTGAGGAGTTACCATGTAAGTACACTGTTAACACAGAGTTGTACAGAGTTTGGTTGTTTTTATTATACACAGTAAGTTATGATTGTTTAACACATTCTATCAAGTGCAGAGTTACTGAGGAGTTACCGTGTAAGTACAGTACACTAATACCACAAGGGGAAACTTTAGCTGTAATTCAGCACGAGTCCTGCCAGTCATACAATAAATACATGGTATACACTAACACAGTCTCATCCCAAAAAGTCATATAACTGACGTTTTGGGACGTATTTTGACCATACGTCAATATCCGCCTTTTTAGGGCCCCCTTAAACGTCGGTAGATGGCGATCCCGGGCCGTCATACAACGGACGCTTTACCTTTAACGTCAGGTAGGTGACGGGTTAGGTTTAGGGTTAGGTATGGGGTAGAGTTAGGATCCCATAACCTCATCTACCGACGTTTAAGGGGGCCCTAAAAAGGCGAATATTGACGTATGGTCAAAAGACGTCCCAAAACGTCAGTTATATGACGTCTTGGGATGATAGGAATTATCATGATTTCAGTGGAGTTTCAGTGCCTTCCAAACTAGTAACTACAGTATTGAAGACTGTGTGGAAGTGGAAGAACGTGTGTAAATACATTATTGTTACAAAATGTAGTTACATAGTGCCTGTTACACATGTGTACTTGCTACAGTGAAAAAAGTGTTGTTACTAATGTCCTGTTACACATTTGTACTTACCCATACCTTTCAGTGTGTTATTACATATGTGTAGTTACACACATATTACAGCTGTAAATACTATGTACCAATGTGTACTTACACTGTACTTACATACTTAGTACATATCTAGTAACCATGTAAGTTCACAGGTATTAGGGCCACTTAATATAAAGTGGGACCCATAGTTCTAATACAAATGCAAAGCTTAAATTGTTAATGCAAAGATTTGATCTGATTGATGCCTGGAGAACTAAACATCCTCATGACGTAACATTTACCTGGTGTAATAATTCAAGGTCTAAGCAATCAAGAATAGATTTATGGTTAGTTTCCCGTGTGCTTATAGACAATTTCAGTACTAATATTTTATCCACCCCTTTAACTGTCCATAAAATTAACATTAATCTACTACCAACGAATTATGCTAAATTGTATAACTCTTATTGGAAACTTAACAGTTCTGTACTGAAACATGAGGCCGTTATATTAGAGGTTAAGAAATGTATCTATCTCTTTTGGTCTAGAGCTAAAGTAGAACGGGTTTACGGTAAACATTGGGAGTTGCTTAAATTTGAATTGGGGAAATTTTTCAGAAATTACTGTAGTAATGCTACTAAACTTAAAAGAGCCCAAGAAGAGGACATCATTTCCACCATTGCATGCTTATCTTCTAGAAGCCCTGATACCTTATCTGTGGAAGAAAATAATACTCTTTGTGAATATCAGCACAAAATGGATGAACTTTATAAATTAAAAGCTGAAGGTGCTTTTGTAAGGTCCAGAAGACGCTGGCTCGAAGAAGGAGAACAAAATTCAGCGTACTTTTTTAGATTGGAAAAGTCTCAGAATAAAAACAGCATTCATCAGCTAAAAATCGGTAATTCTCTTTCTGAAGACCCAAAAGAAATTGCCAAACATTGTTCAGATTTCTATAAGAATCTTTATAGCAGCCGATTTTGTTATGACAGCACTGTATCCTTTATGTCTTCAGTAGGTAACATTAAATGTATTAGTGCTCCTGATAAAGACTTTTGTGATCGCCCCATTACATTGGTTGAGGTCCTCGAATCTATCAAAAACTTAAAGGTTAATAAATCGCCAGGTGTAGATGGCCTCACCTCTGAATTTTATCAAATATTTGCAAAAGACTTGGCCCCTTTTCTATTAGAAGTAATTTATGAAAGCATTAGTATGGGATCGCTTCCCTCTACCTTAACACAAAGTCTTATAACTCTCATCCCAAAGCCTAAAAAAGATATATTATTAATTGATAATTGGCGTCCGATTAGTCTTTTGAATAATGATTATAAAATCATCGCTACAGTTTTTGCAAAACGTTTAAAATCTATTTTAGAGGACATAATAGATGAAACGCAATCAGGTTTTCTAAAAAACAGACACATTTCAAACAATATTCGTCTGGTTCTTGACCTGTTGGACTACTCAGAGTTAGTGAGGAATGATAGCTATATGCTTTTTCTGGACTTTTATAAAGCCTTCGATTCTATTGAACATGGTTTTATATTCAAAACTTTAGAAAAATTTGGTTTTGGGGACTTGTTCATTAGAGCAGTTAAAACTTTATATGTCAATGGGAATTCTTCCATTAAGCTTAAATACGGGACTTCTCCAAGATTTGAATTGCAGCGGGGAATACGTCAGGGTTGCCCTATTTCGCCATATTTGTTTATATTAACTACTCAATTATTAGCAAATCACATTAAGAACAGTGCCTTACAAGGAGTTGATCTCATGGGAAAGGAGATCATCATTAGTCAATTGGCTGATGATACTACCCTTTTTCTAAAAAATTCAGACCAAATTCCCTTGGCTCTTAATACTATTAAACAGTTCTCCAAGTCATCTGGGCTCCATCTCAATGAGGCCAAATGTGAATTAATGCCAATCAAACAATTCTCTGTTTCCAGTATATGTAATATCCAAGTTAAAGAGACAATAACATACCTTGGAATTGTAATTTCTAAAAACGTCAAACTCAGGCGTGATTTAAACTTTTTGCCCATCATAGAGAAAGCTAAAAAAAGATTTAATCAATGGCTTCAGAGAGATTTATCTCTGAAAGGAAGGATTCTTCTCTCCAAGGCAGAAGGCATCTCACGTTTGACATACGCAGCTATTTCATTAGACCTTGATAAAGTAGTGTGTAAAAAGATTGATCAACTACTATGTAGTTTTGTATGGAAAAATAAGACGCATTATATAAAAAAATCTGTGTTGTCCAATAGCATCAGTAAGGGTGGTCTTAATTTTGTTGATTTTGAAACTTTAAATAACACCTTTAAAATCAACTGGTTGAGGAATTACTTGAAAAAACCATTTAGTATTTGGAATATTATACCGGAGTATGTCTTTTCTCAGTTGGGAGGTTTGAATTTTCTGTTGATGTGTAACTTCAGCATTGAGAAGATCCCTGTTGCTCTCTCTAATTTCCACAAACAAGCACTATTAGCGTGGTCTTTGATTTTCAAACACAATTTTTCTCCAAACAATTACTTCATTTGGAATAATAAGAATATCTGTTATAAACATAAGTCCTTATTTTTTGAAAGCTGGTTTAAGAATGGAATCAATCGGGTTAGCCAATTATTTAATCAGGATGGTTACTTGTTCACCTATCAAGAATTTCTCTCTCACTATAATATCCCTGTTACTCCAAAACAGTTTGCTTCTGTATTTGGTGCTATGGTGTTATTATGCTGTTTAAGGGCCATAATAGTTTTTTGACAAGTCTTGAATTACCTCTCCCAGACCCAGCAGACACGTATGTAGGTAAGATATGTTTTAAATCGACTCTAAAAAATAATAGAGGTATCCGTCTTCTCTTTCTCAATGATTGTGTCTCTACTCCTCATGTTATTCCAAAATGGAACGCGTTAGTGGAAGATATTTCATGGAAGAAGGTTTGGACTCTCCCTGTCAGGTTCTTTCCATTAAATTTTCAGGAGACATTCGTGGCTTTCATTCTATTCAACCATTTCAAAGCTTTATGGTCTGTTTCGATTACAAAATCTCGGCCAAGCAAATAATATTTCAATGAGTCGAGAGCCCATTTTAACGCTAAACATTCTTTCTCCACCACAGAATATCTAGTTTCTCTGGGAAACAATTTACGACTCAAATACACCACAGGATGCATTCCTCCGGGCTCTTCCTGCATCAGGACAGCTCCCAACCCTAAATCGGACGCGTCTGTCTGAAGAACGAATGATTTTTCAAAATCAGGGCTACGTAAAACGGGTTCATTACTCAGCACCCCTTTTAGCTCACGAAATGCTTCTTCAGCGGGCGCAGTCCACTGCACTTTGTTAGCATTCGTCTTCTTAATCAAATCGGTTAATGGTGCCGCGATGGTTGAGAAATGGGGAATGAATTTCCGATACCAACCGACTAAACCAAGAAATGATCTAATTTGTTTTTTTGTAGCTGGAAGTGGACAGGATTGAATTGCCTGGATTTTCTGCACTTGAGGCTTAATAACTCCATTCCCCAATACGTACCCCAAGTACTCGGTCTCGGTTTTAGCTAATGAACATTTTGCTGGATTAATGGTTAAGCCAGCATTTTTAACTCGTTGAAAAACTGCTTGAAGATGTTGAAGGTGATTCTCCCAGGATGTACTAAATATCACAACATCGTCCAAGTAAGCCGCCGCAAATTCTCCTAAACCTTCCAATACCGTATCCATCAATCTTTGAAAAGTCGGGGGTGCCCCGTGCAAGCCGAACGGTAACACCCGAAAATGCATTAGCCCCCTCGGTGTACGGAAAGCGGTCAGCTCTCGCGACTCCAAGTCCAGAGGCACCTGCCAGTATCCTTTACTTAAATCGATGGTACTAATAAACTTAGCCTTTCCGAGTTTTTCAACTAACTCCTCAATACGAGGCATAGGATACGAATCAAATTTGGAGACAGAATTTAAATAGCGGAAATCGATACAAAACCTGAGGGTATTATCTTTTTTTGGCACCAATACCACCGGGTTGCACCATTCACTTTTTGACGATTCCACTATACCCATTTGCTGCATCAACCTTACTTCCTCTTCAAAAGCGGTCAGCAAACGTTCAGGGATGCGATAACTCATGCGTTTCGGACGTGCATTTTCTTTAAGCACTATTTTATGCGTCGTAATTGTGGTATAGCCTGGCTGGTTTTTAAACAGCTCTGGATCACACAATTGCTCAATTTGAGCTCGCTGTTCTACCGAAAGATGACTTAAGTCAATTTGCAGCAACGATTGACTACCAGGTAAATATTGCTCTTCCGCCTCCTCCTCATCTTTCACGAGTCGGATCAAATTAACAACTGCGTTCTCACTCTGCGAGCACCATTTCTTCAACAAATTAATATGCAACACCCGATGCGATCGTGCCTGGCCTGGGGTCCCTATCTCATAAGTAGTGGTTCCTATTTTTCTAGTCACTTCAAACGGCCCTTGCCATTTACCCAAAAGTTTATTTTCGGATGTAGGAAGCATCACGAGAACTTTCTGACCTGGCTCGAAAGACCGCGACTTCGCCTTCCTATCATACCATGTCTTTTGCCTTTTCTGGGTTTCTTTCAAATGGGCAGAAGCAAATTCCGTCATTTGTTGCAATTTTTGTCTCATGGCTAACACATAATCGATAACATTTGTTTTGGTTGGCGTCCCCGAATTCCCCTCCCACAGTTCTCTCACAAGAGACAATGGTCCCTGCACTTCGTGGCCATACATCAATTGGAAAGGCGAAAACCCGGTGGAGGCCTGTGGAACTTCCCTATAAGCAAACATGAGATATGGTAGCCACTGATCCCAGTCGGTCCCCACCTCATTCACAAATTTGCGAAGCATTTGCACTAGCGTTTGATTAAATCGCTCTACAAGCCCATCCGTCTCCGGATGATAGGGAGTTGTTTTTAACCCTTTTATTCCCAACAGCTGATAGACCTGTTGCAGAAATTGAGACGTGAAATTCGTTCCTCTATCGGTCAGTATTTCTTTTGGAATACCTACTCTAGAAAAAAACTGAACCAGACATGATGCGATAGCCTTAGCTTTGATGTTTTTTAACGGAAACACTTCTGGAAACCGAGTTGCATAATCACAAATGACTAACATATACTTGTAGCCTGTCTTACTTCGTTCTAACGGACCTACAATGTCCATTCCCAGCCGCTGAAAGGGAACCTCAATGACTGGTAAGGGGATTAACGGTGCCTTAGGGGGTTTGTGAATGTTGCTGCTTTGACATTCTGGGCAAGCTTTACAAAATTCAGCGATGTCCTTAGACATTCCCACCCAGTAAAAATGCTTACTTATCCTAGAATGCGTCTTTCGCCTACCCAAATGTCCGGCCCACGGAATGGAATGCCCCAGCGTCATCACAGTATTACGTACGCTAACAGGTAATACCACCTGTAGTTTATCCCCTATTTTACGATACAGTAAGTCATTCATTAGACAAAAAGATTTCCCTTGAAATATGAATACAGTCGACCCTGTTTGAGCTGCCTCTACCACCTGGGAATACAATTTAGAGATTTCAGCATCCCCTTTCTGCAACTGCCTTAAATCCTCAGGTATTGGAATCTGATCAGCATTCAACAGTTTGTCAGGTTCTTTTAAGTCTCTTGCCTGCACTACGGTTCTCTTAATTTTTTCCTGTCTTCGTTCCCTCCTAGATTTCTTTTCTTTACATTGATTCACAGACAACTCAGAATCAAAAAATGGTAACGACAACAATGAGTTTTCCTCTTCCTCACATTCATTCTGTTTACTTTGAGCTCGCGTCAGAACTACATTGCAACTATCCCCATGAGGCAATAAATCTATCAGCGCAGAAAAATCATGGCCTAAAATAACTGGGTATGGTAAGTTCTGTGCAAGTCCTACCCTCATCACATAAGTTTGCCCTGCTATGCCCATATATACATCAGTGACAGAATACTGACGCTCCTCCCCGTGAACACATCTCACTATTACTGGAGCATTACCACTAGCACCTAATTCAGGTACAAGTTCTGACTCCACTAGGGTTTGCGTGCAACCTGTATCGATCAAGGCAGTGACTTTCTTCCCATTTAACTCAACAGTTCTTATCACTTGCTTTGGAACAGGAATGTTGGCAGGTTCAGGTATGGTTTCCCGAGGTACAAAACATGTATTAGTAAGGGTTTTTGTCAACTGTGGACACATTGGCTTTTTATGACCCAATTGACCACACTTATAACACCTAATTGTCTCTAAACCAGAAACACCAGAGTTCTCAGTTCGTTTTACACTTGCCTCAGTTGCCAACCTGCTTCCCTGAGATGTTGAAATCGGTCGTCGAGAAGATCCCTCTCGCGCTGTCTTCCAGCGAGTGAAACTTCAGGGCTCAGCCCTGCGTCGTGCCGCCACGAAAACATCAGCTAGACGTGCCGCCTCCTCAGCTGTTGAAGGGCCGTGCTCCTTAATCCACGTCTGTAGCTCCGGGCTAAGCATCCGCAGAAACTGTTCAAGGACAATTATTTCTCCGATCTCTTGGTTCGTTCTCTCTCCCGGTCTCACCCACTTTTGATACAAGTCTTTCAGTCGAACATACAGCTCTTTAGGGGTCTCTTCTTCCAGCACCTCTATAGAACGAAATCTCTGTCGATATGTTTCATGATTGATGGAATACTTCTTCAAAATAGCCTCTTTTACCTGCACATAGTCACTTGCATCTGCAACATCCATGGCCACATATGCACTGCGCGCCTTGCCCGTCAGCAATGGAATGAGTCTAATGGCCCAATCTTCCATTGGCCATCTGCATACCTCAGCAATCCGTTCAAACGTGGTTAAATAATGCTCGATGTCGTCCGCTTCACTCAACTGTTGCATCTTTGGTTCTTTCAGCACATAACCATGGCTCACGTTGTGGGAGCCTGAAGCTCCGGGCGATTCCCCTACTTCAGCAGCTCTCCTGTCTCGCACCCCCAATGGAGTTCGCTGGCTGACCTCATCCTGTAGAAGACGGAAATGATGCTGGAGAGATTTCCATCTCGTCTCTTGTCGAGCTGCTTCTTGCATCTGACGGTCTTCTCTCTCTTGCTGATCCTGCATGAACCGTTGAAACATCCGCTTCAGCTCCAGTACATCCCCTTCCGACTCCTCTTCAGCCCCACCTTTCGCATCCTCCATCGGCCTCTCACCCTCCTCTGGTGCGCTCTCGACGTCAGTAGGAACAACAGCGCGTACTGCTCTCTTAGGCGCCATCCTTTCCGCACTTTGCTCTCTACAGGCAGTCTCCTCCTGGACAGAAAACCACCGCTGCCACCATCTTGTCAGGTTCTTTCCATTAAATTTTCAGGAGACATTCGTGGCTTTCATTCTATTCAACCATTTCAAAGCTTTATGGTCTGTTTCGATTACAAAATCTCGGCCAAGCAAATAATATTTCAATGAGTCGAGAGCCCATTTTAACGCTAAACATTCTTTCTCCACCACAGAATATCTAGTTTCTCTGGGAAACAATTTACGACTCAAATACACCACAGGATGCATTCCTCCGGGCTCTTCCTGCATCAGGACAGCTCCCAACCCTAAATCGGACGCGTCTGTCTGAAGAACGAATGATTTTTCAAAATCAGGGCTACGTAAAACGGGTTCATTACTCAGCACCCCTTTTAGCTCACGAAATGCTTCTTCAGCGGGCGCAGTCCACTGCACTTTGTTAGCATTCGTCTTCTTAATCAAATCGGTTAATGGTGCCGCGATGGTTGAGAAATGGGGAATGAATTTCCGATACCAACCGACTAAACCAAGAAATGATCTAATTTGTTTTTTTGTAGCTGGAAGTGGACAGGATTGAATTGCCTGGATTTTCTGCACTTGAGGCTTAATAACTCCATTCCCCAATACGTACCCCAAGTACTCGGTCTCGGTTTTAGCTAATGAACATTTTGCTGGATTAATGGTTAAGCCAGCATTTTTAACTCGTTGAAAAACTGCTTGAAGATGTTGAAGGTGATTCTCCCAGGATGTACTAAATATCACAACATCGTCCAAGTAAGCCGCCGCAAATTCTCCTAAACCTTCCAATACCGTATCCATCAATCTTTGAAAAGTCGGGGGTGCCCCGTGCAAGCCGAACGGTAACACCCGAAAATGCATTAGCCCCCTCGGTGTACGGAAAGCGGTCAGCTCTCGCGACTCCAAGTCCAGAGGCACCTGCCAGTATCCTTTACTTAAATCGATGGTACTAATAAACTTAGCCTTTCCGAGTTTTTCAACTAACTCCTCAATACGAGGCATAGGATACGAATCAAATTTGGAGACAGAATTTAAATAGCGGAAATCGATACAAAACCTGAGGGTATTATCTTTTTTTGGCACCAATACCACCGGGTTGCACCATTCACTTTTTGACGATTCCACTATACCCATTTGCTGCATCAACCTTACTTCCTCTTCAAAAGCGGTCAGCAAACGTTCAGGGATGCGATAACTCATGCGTTTCGGACGTGCATTTTCTTTAAGCACTATTTTATGCGTCGTAATTGTGGTATAGCCTGGCTGGTTTTTAAACAGCTCTGGATCACACAATTGCTCAATTTGAGCTCGCTGTTCTACCGAAAGATGACTTAAGTCAATTTGCAGCAACGATTGACTACCAGGTAAATATTGCTCTTCCGCCTCCTCCTCATCTTTCACGAGTCGGATCAAATTAACAACTGCGTTCTCACTCTGCGAGCACCATTTCTTCAACAAATTAATATGCAACACCCGATGCGATCGTGCCTGGCCTGGGGTCCCTATCTCATAAGTAGTGGTTCCTATTTTTCTAGTCACTTCAAACGGCCCTTGCCATTTACCCAAAAGTTTATTTTCGGATGTAGGAAGCATCACGAGAACTTTCTGACCTGGCTCGAAAGACCGCGACTTCGCCTTCCTATCATACCATGTCTTTTGCCTTTTCTGGGTTTCTTTCAAATGGGCAGAAGCAAATTCCGTCATTTGTTGCAATTTTTGTCTCATGGCTAACACATAATCGATAACATTTGTTTTGGTTGGCGTCCCCGAATTCCCCTCCCACAGTTCTCTCACAAGAGACAATGGTCCCTGCACTTCGTGGCCATACATCAATTGGAAAGGCGAAAACCCGGTGGAGGCCTGTGGAACTTCCCTATAAGCAAACATGAGATATGGTAGCCACTGATCCCAGTCGGTCCCCACCTCATTCACAAATTTGCGAAGCATTTGCACTAGCGTTTGATTAAATCGCTCTACAAGCCCATCCGTCTCCGGATGATAGGGAGTTGTTTTTAACCCTTTTATTCCCAACAGCTGATAGACCTGTTGCAGAAATTGAGACGTGAAATTCGTTCCTCTATCGGTCAGTATTTCTTTTGGAATACCTACTCTAGAAAAAAACTGAACCAGACATGATGCGATAGCCTTAGCTTTGATGTTTTTTAACGGAAACACTTCTGGAAACCGAGTTGCATAATCACAAATGACTAACATATACTTGTAGCCTGTCTTACTTCGTTCTAACGGACCTACAATGTCCATTCCCAGCCGCTGAAAGGGAACCTCAATGACTGGTAAGGGGATTAACGGTGCCTTAGGGGGTTTGTGAATGTTGCTGCTTTGACATTCTGGGCAAGCTTTACAAAATTCAGCGATGTCCTTAGACATTCCCACCCAGTAAAAATGCTTACTTATCCTAGAATGCGTCTTTCGCCTACCCAAATGTCCGGCCCACGGAATGGAATGCCCCAGCGTCATCACAGTATTACGTACGCTAACAGGTAATACCACCTGTAGTTTATCCCCTATTTTACGATACAGTAAGTCATTCATTAGACAAAAAGATTTCCCTTGAAATATGAATACAGTCGACCCTGTTTGAGCTGCCTCTACCACCTGGGAATACAATTTAGAGATTTCAGCATCCCCTTTCTGCAACTGCCTTAAATCCTCAGGTATTGGAATCTGATCAGCATTCAACAGTTTGTCAGGTTCTTTTAAGTCTCTTGCCTGCACTACGGTTCTCTTAATTTTTTCCTGTCTTCGTTCCCTCCTAGATTTCTTTTCTTTACATTGATTCACAGACAACTCAGAATCAAAAAATGGTAACGACAACAATGAGTTTTCCTCTTCCTCACATTCATTCTGTTTACTTTGAGCTCGCGTCAGAACTACATTGCAACTATCCCCATGAGGCAATAAATCTATCAGCGCAGAAAAATCATGGCCTAAAATAACTGGGTATGGTAAGTTCTGTGCAAGTCCTACCCTCATCACATAAGTTTGCCCTGCTATGCCCATATATACATCAGTGACAGAATACTGACGCTCCTCCCCGTGAACACATCTCACTATTACTGGAGCATTACCACTAGCACCTAATTCAGGTACAAGTTCTGACTCCACTAGGGTTTGCGTGCAACCTGTATCGATCAAGGCAGTGACTTTCTTCCCATTTAACTCAACAGTTCTTATCACTTGCTTTGGAACAGGAATGTTGGCAGGTTCAGGTATGGTTTCCCGAGGTACAAAACATGTATTAGTAAGGGTTTTTGTCAACTGTGGACACATTGGCTTTTTATGACCCAATTGACCACACTTATAACACCTAATTGTCTCTAAACCAGAAACACCAGAGTTCTCAGTTCGTTTTACACTTGCCTCAGTTGCCAACCTGCTTCCCTGAGATGTTGAAATCGGTCGTCGAGAAGATCCCTCTCGCGCTGTCTTCCAGCGAGTGAAACTTCAGGGCTCAGCCCTGCGTCGTGCCGCCACGAAAACATCAGCTAGACGTGCCGCCTCCTCAGCTGTTGAAGGGCCGTGCTCCTTAATCCACGTCTGTAGCTCCGGGCTAAGCATCCGCAGAAACTGTTCAAGGACAATTATTTCTCCGATCTCTTGGTTCGTTCTCTCTCCCGGTCTCACCCACTTTTGATACAAGTCTTTCAGTCGAACATACAGCTCTTTAGGGGTCTCTTCTTCCAGCACCTCTATAGAACGAAATCTCTGTCGATATGTTTCATGATTGATGGAATACTTCTTCAAAATAGCCTCTTTTACCTGCACATAGTCACTTGCATCTGCAACATCCATGGCCACATATGCACTGCGCGCCTTGCCCGTCAGCAATGGAATGAGTCTAATGGCCCAATCTTCCATTGGCCATCTGCATACCTCAGCAATCCGTTCAAACGTGGTTAAATAATGCTCGATGTCGTCCGCTTCACTCAACTGTTGCATCTTTGGTTCTTTCAGCACATAACCATGGCTCACGTTGTGGGAGCCTGAAGCTCCGGGCGATTCCCCTACTTCAGCAGCTCTCCTGTCTCGCACCCCCAATGGAGTTCGCTGGCTGACCTCATCCTGTAGAAGACGGAAATGATGCTGGAGAGATTTCCATCTCGTCTCTTGTCGAGCTGCTTCTTGCATCTGACGGTCTTCTCTCTCTTGCTGATCCTGCATGAACCGTTGAAACATCCGCTTCAGCTCCAGTACATCCCCTTCCGACTCCTCTTCAGCCCCACCTTTCGCATCCTCCATCGGCCTCTCACCCTCCTCTGGTGCGCTCTCGACGTCAGTAGGAACAACAGCGCGTACTGCTCTCTTAGGCGCCATCCTTTCCGCACTTTGCTCTCTACAGGCAGTCTCCTCCTGGACAGAAAACCACCGCTGCCACCATCTTGTCAGGTTCTTTCCATTAAATTTTCAGGAGACATTCGTGGCTTTCATTCTATTCAACCATTTCAAAGCTTTATGGTCTGTTTCGATTACAAAATCTCGGCCAAGCAAATAATATTTCAATGAGTCGAGAGCCCATTTTAACGCTAAACATTCTTTCTCCACCACAGAATATCTAGTTTCTCTGGGAAACAATTTACGACTCAAATACACCACAGGATGCATTCCTCCGGGCTCTTCCTGCATCAGGACAGCTCCCAACCCTAAATCGGACGCGTCTGTCTGAAGAACGAATGATTTTTCAAAATCAGGGCTACGTAAAACGGGTTCATTACTCAGCACCCCTTTTAGCTCACGAAATGCTTCTTCAGCGGGCGCAGTCCACTGCACTTTGTTAGCATTCGTCTTCTTAATCAAATCAGTTAATGGTGCCGCGATGGTTGAGAAATGGGGAATGAATTTCCGATACCAACCGACTAAACCAAGAAATGATCTAATTTGTTTTTTTGTAGCTGGAAGTGGACAGGATTGAATTGCCTGGATTTTCTGCACTTGAGGCTTAATAACTCCATTCCCCAATACGTACCCCAAGTACTCGGTCTCGGTTTTAGCTAATGAACATTTTGCTGGATTAATGGTTAAGCCAGCATTTTTAACTCGTTGAAAAACTGCTTGAAGATGTTGAAGGTGATTCTCCCAGGATGTACTAAATATCACAACATCGTCCAAGTAAGCCGCCGCAAATTCTCCTAAACCTTCCAATACCGTATCCATCAATCTTTGAAAAGTCGGGGGTGCCCCGTGCAAGCCGAACGGTAACACCCGAAAATGCATTAGCCCCCTCGGTGTACGGAAAGCGGTCAGCTCTCGCGACTCCAAGTCCAGAGGCACCTGCCAGTATCCTTTACTTAAATCGATGGTACTAATAAACTTAGCCTTTCCGAGTTTTTCAACTAACTCCTCAATACGAGGCATAGGATACGAATCAAATTTGGAGACAGAATTTAAATAGCGGAAATCGATACAAAACCTGAGGGTATTATCTTTTTTTGGCACCAATACCACCGGGTTGCACCATTCACTTTTTGACGATTCCACTATACCCATTTGCTGCATCAACCTTACTTCCTCTTCAAAAGCGGTCAGCAAACGTTCAGGGATGCGATAACTCATGCGTTTCGGACGTGCATTTTCTTTAAGCACTATTTTATGCGTCGTAATTGTGGTATAGCCTGGCTGGTTTTTAAACAGCTCTGGATCACACAATTGCTCAATTTGAGCTCGCTGTTCTACCGAAAGATGACTTAAGTCAATTTGCAGCAACGATTGACTACCAGGTAAATATTGCTCTTCCGCCTCCTCCTCATCTTTCACGAGTCGGATCAAATTAACAACTGCGTTCTCACTCTGCGAGCACCATTTCTTCAACAAATTAATATGCAACACCCGATGCGATCGTGCCTGGCCTGGGGTCCCTATCTCATAAGTAGTGGTTCCTATTTTTCTAGTCACTTCAAACGGCCCTTGCCATTTACCCAAAAGTTTATTTTCGGATGTAGGAAGCATCACGAGAACTTTCTGACCTGGCTCGAAAGACCGCGACTTCGCCTTCCTATCATACCATGTCTTTTGCCTTTTCTGGGTTTCTTTCAAATGGGCAGAAGCAAATTCCGTCATTTGTTGCAATTTTTGTCTCATGGCTAACACATAATCGATAACATTTGTTTTGGTTGGCGTCCCCGAATTCCCCTCCCACAGTTCTCTCACAAGAGACAATGGTCCCTGCACTTCGTGGCCATACATCAATTGGAAAGGCGAAAACCCGGTGGAGGCCTGTGGAACTTCCCTATAAGCAAACATGAGATATGGTAGCCACTGATCCCAGTCGGTCCCCACCTCATTCACAAATTTGCGAAGCATTTGCACTAGCGTTTGATTAAATCGCTCTACAAGCCCATCCGTCTCCGGATGATAGGGAGTTGTTTTTAACCCTTTTATTCCCAACAGCTGATAGACCTGTTGCAGAAATTGAGACGTGAAATTCGTTCCTCTATCGGTCAGTATTTCTTTTGGAATACCTACTCTAGAAAAAAACTGAACCAGACATGATGCGATAGCCTTAGCTTTGATGTTTTTTAACGGAAACACTTCTGGAAACCGAGTTGCATAATCACAAATGACTAACATATACTTGTAGCCTGTCTTACTTCGTTCTAACGGACCTACAATGTCCATTCCCAGCCGCTGAAAGGGAACCTCAATGACTGGTAAGGGGATTAACGGTGCCTTAGGGGGTTTGTGAATGTTGCTGCTTTGACATTCTGGGCAAGCTTTACAAAATTCAGCGATGTCCTTAGACATTCCCACCCAGTAAAAATGCTTACTTATCCTAGAATGCGTCTTTCGCCTACCCAAATGTCCGGCCCACGGAATGGAATGCCCCAGCGTCATCACAGTATTACGTACGCTAACAGGTAATACCACCTGTAGTTTATCCCCTATTTTACGATACAGTAAGTCATTCATTAGACAAAAAGATTTCCCTTGAAATATGAATACAGTCGACCCTGTTTGAGCTGCCTCTACCACCTGGGAATACAATTTAGAGATTTCAGCATCCCCTTTCTGCAACTGCCTTAAATCCTCAGGTATTGGAATCTGATCAGCATTCAACAGTTTGTCAGGTTCTTTTAAGTCTCTTGCCTGCACTACGGTTCTCTTAATTTTTTCCTGTCTTCGTTCCCTCCTAGATTTCTTTTCTTTACATTGATTCACAGACAACTCAGAATCAAAAAATGGTAACGACAACAATGAGTTTTCCTCTTCCTCACATTCATTCTGTTTACTTTGAGCTCGCGTCAGAACTACATTGCAACTATCCCCATGAGGCAATAAATCTATCAGCGCAGAAAAATCATGGCCTAAAATAACTGGGTATGGTAAGTTCTGTGCAAGTCCTACCCTCATCACATAAGTTTGCCCTGCTATGCCCATATATACATCAGTGACAGAATACTGACGCTCCTCCCCGTGAACACATCTCACTATTACTGGAGCATTACCACTAGCACCTAATTCAGGTACAAGTTCTGACTCCACTAGGGTTTGCGTGCAACCTGTATCGATCAAGGCAGTGACTTTCTTCCCATTTAACTCAACAGTTCTTATCACTTGCTTTGGAACAGGAATGTTGGCAGGTTCAGGTATGGTTTCCCGAGGTACAAAACATGTATTAGTAAGGGTTTTTGTCAACTGTGGACACATTGGCTTTTTATGACCCAATTGACCACACTTATAACACCTAATTGTCTCTAAACCAGAAACACCAGAGTTCTCAGTTCGTTTTACACTTGCCTCAGTTGCCAACCTGCTTCCCTGAGATGTTGAAATCGGTCGTCGAGAAGATCCCTCTCGCGCTGTCTTCCAGCGAGTGAAACTTTTCCCTAACAAGTACCTATTGGTAAATAAGGTCAAAGAGATTTCTTTTAAGCTTATTCATCAATATTATCCTGTCAAAACGTTCATAGTGTCAAAATTTAAATTAAGTATAGATGTAAACTGTACTTTTTGTGATTCAGAACCAGAGACTATCTTACATCTTTTTTGGTACTGTGGTCATACCAGAAAACTTTGGCAAGACATTTGCCAATTCATTGTAAATTATATATATAAAGACTTTGTGCTTTACTTCAAAGATGTTCTATTTGGGTTTTTCATATTTGAGAAGCAATATGAGAATATTTTTTTTTCTTTGCAACTTAATTATTTTGCTTGCAAAATATTTTATCCACAAATGTAAAACTATGAAAGTTACCCCCAATTTTTCTCACTTTCAAGAAGATGTTAAGATTTATATCAGAACTTTATCTACCTCTTGTAACCAAAAGGCTACTAAAACTTTGAATGTATGCTCATTTTTTGATGTGTTTGTATAAAAAGAGATAGTATGTGTGTATGTGTGTGTGTATGTATGTATGTATGTATATAGGCTATATATATATATATATATATATATATATGTTTATGTGTGTATGTATGTATATATGTATATATGTGTATGTATGTATATATATATATATATATATAACATTATTTTCTGTTTAAGTTATTATTATTTTATTTTTTTGTATTTTTTTGTCTTTCTTGTTAAATTCCAATGTAATGTAATATGTATCAATCCTTGAACCTCTGGCTCTTGTTTGTGGTTTTCAAAACCTTTCACTGTTGTATGTAAGTAAATGTTTAATAAAAAAAAAAAAAAAAAAGCTGAACTCATTGCCTACATTGTTTACAGCGGGGAAAAAGTATTGTTTTCTATTCTAATGTTTCTACATAAAACATCTCACCTTGTCCTTTCATTTCATAATAAAAAACAATATTTCTAGTATCATTTTATAACAAGATTTTATATTTAAAGTCAGAATAATTGAGGGTTTGACAGGATTAATAAGAGAACATTCAAAAATGTGTTAAGATAATTTTGGTGACATATCAGGACAAGTGGAAAATTTATTTAAATCCTAAAATATAATGGACCACTTGCACTGAACTTCGCGACGCACTTCCGTTTGGAAACATCACTTATCTCCGGTTATGTTTACGTTCAATGAGTTGATCAAACGCCACCTAAAACGAGTGTCTGTAATAATATTTTACATTTTGGAATTTTTATTGACATAAGAAGGGATATTCTGATGTTTACCGCGTGCAGAATTTTCAAAACTCATCGGAACATGAAGTTCAAATCCAAAACAAGCCAATCCGAGAAAGCTTCAAAATACGCCATTATTTCACCACAGGGTGTCAGTGTTCGTCTAAAGCTAAAGTCTACAGCATCGGACTCTGTTTATCCTTTTCAAACACACAATTTTCAAGCCAGTGTTTATTTTGTTTTGTGTACTTATTTTTTTATTGAAAAATATAATTTTGTTAGAAAACGTCGAGTTTTCTGAGAAATGTTTTCGATAACGGATGAAATTGGCGGCGGAGATTTATTAACTTTAATTTACGTGTTTCTGGACATGGTTAGTTATTATAACTAACTGTTGACTTTAGTTATTATTAACTGACTGTTATATCAGTGATTCTTGGGAATTTGGATAAAACAGGTTTTAATTTTGAAAATAAAAAGTTAGTTAAATTACAAATAATTAAATAGCAAATTATTTTTTATTTGTTTGGTCTAATATGTATTTAGAGTTTTTAAATCATTATCTGGCATTCTTGGTACACATATATGCTGTTAAATGTTGAATATTCACTTTTGTTCATTTTTTATACTGTTTTGCGTGTACTCCTTTAAAAGATATAACATCATACAACATTTACTTTAAGCCTAAATAGAAAAATTAATGTTGTTTTATTTAACAAACATATTTTTGTATTAAAAGAGACTATTACTTTAATAACTCAACAGCACTGAAGAATCATATTTCAAGTATATTCATTTAAAACCAATAAAACTCCCTCTGACGGTGGTGACTTTAGAACTGACGGTGGTGACATTAATCTGACTGTGGTGACTGTGGCCTCTTTACAACATACAATTCCACAATGTATACCACTCAAGTCAATCAATTCTTGCTTAACAACTTCATTTAACTCTTTGGTCCAAAAAATAACAATCTTGAGCACTGTGATAAACATTTTTTTTCCTTTTATGAGGTATTCCTCATTTAACTCTGCCTCACTGTGTATTTTCTCTCTCAGCTTTTTTTGGTATTCCCTGTTTCTTCTCCTTCTCTCCTCTATATAGCTGCTGCCTAGCCATAACTTTCTAAAATACATAAAGTCAAAGTTGAGTGTAATGACTATGAAATTGGGGGTAATTACAGCGAATGTTAGATTTGTTTAAATGATGTCATGCCATTTTCATTTGGCTTTAGTCATTGGAGATGCATAGCCTGGAATGGATAGTGCATACTATGTGCTGTGTAGGTAGGCAGTAGCTGCACTATGTGCATCCCAAATGACATAAGCCAAATGAACATGGCATAATAGTGAATTGAGAGAGAGGGAAGGCACACCTTATCCCCTATTGGACGTTCTGGTTAGTTCTGGCAGGTCACGTTAGTCAAGCTCGCATCAGCCGACTATTAGCTGATCCACCTCCCCCTATAGGAATATGACGCCTATCACTGTACACATATATAAGCTCCTTCAGTATTATCAGCAGCTATCACGTTTCTCAGGAGCTCATTACCCTCCTCCATCCCCAGCTCCACTCGTCAGTCAGGACTTGACATTCTGATTCCCCAAGAATCTGAATAAATTCTCGAATTATAATGTACTTTAAATTTTGAAATAATCTGCAAAACATTCATGTTGGTTCTGTTCTGTTTACCCCAAGGGGGTTATTGCTGCTCCTATCCATGCTAGGCTTTAACAAATTTTTAGTGTGGGCAAAAATCTAAATGAACGTCATGAAACACAATTTAATCGCATCAAACGTGTTCAGATTAGAACTGCTGTATTCCTGCAGCTGAACCACAGCCGTGAGGATATCAGGAAACATCCTCACTCTCACTCGCGCTAATAGTAGCATGCAGTGTAAGCCTGAATGGAAGAAATATAGGGGGAATTAAATAAATAAAAATATTAAAGAGGTGAATGGAACATTACAGGATAATATATTGGTATTTATTGTGATCAACAATTATATTCTATATTCTATAGACCATTTGGGGGGTTTTGTCACCACCGTCACACGGTATGTCACCACCGTCAGATAGAAAACCTGACGGTGGTGACGTCTGACGGTGGTGACAAAACCTACTCTTTTACATGATATGCATGAGTTGTTCACATTATAGCCATCTTGTTTCCCCTCTGTTGCTAGCTACTTCAGACCTCTTCTTAAAAAGTATACAATTATGTCATAATCTAATATTTTCTATACAAAAGAGATGGTGTTGACATGTTATGGTTGTGACAGTAGCAGTGCCCAAATATATGAACAAGTTTAAGAGAAAATAGCAAAATTACGGGAGCTTGAGTGATCTTGAAGCATGCTGTAAAGCTGAAGGTTTGAAAATGGGGTATGGAGGAATGTAGTTGACCTTGTAGTTGCCTGATTTTATTGCTTTTTATAAATATCTGACGGTGGTGACGAATATGTGGGACACATTTTGAACAACCACAAAATAATAGTAAATATTGTTCAAAACTCACTGTTTGTAGTTTTTAATACATATTGCAATGTACTCTTTTGTGTGGTAAATATATTATTCAATTCAATTATTCCTTTTTGTTTTTTTAATCAAGTTGAAATGATTATCTCCTATCCGAGGACAGCTGATTTTGTAGGCAATGGGCCAGCATATAATCATTAAAATAATAAAAATGAAAAATAAACCTATAAAAGAACCTTACATATGTGCAAAGGACCCCCTGATTATAAACTTGATTCTTTTCATTCATGAAAATGTTATTAATTTCCAACAGAATTAGCACTTTTTTTAGTGGGACATGTTTTTGCCAAAGTTTCAAGAATCAGATATATGTTCTCGTATTAAATATTTTCAATTAGTTTTTTTTTTTTTGACAGTATTAAAACAACTAGGCTAAACTTCATAAAATTAATGGACTGACTTTTTTCCAAACAAAAATGGCATCTGTCCCTTTATAATATTAACCCCTAACACTCAAGGGATTTTTAATGATTTTGTTTTAGTAAAATTAAAATTAAAGCAGCTCTTGTTGTGCGTTTCTATTACAGACAAAGAAGTGGTTATGTAGTAAAGTGATACTAAGTGAAGACACACAGTTATTCATAAAATAGAGCCTTAACCTTTGTTAGTTAAACGAAATAGAAAGGTCTTTTCTGTTTTTTCAGTGTGAGTGATTTTCATCTGATTTTTGTAAGTGATCGATCTAGAAGTATCCTACAGTTCTTATTTGCCATGTTCTTAACATACTGTTTTAGTTAATAAAGATATTGAGTGCACATTAATTCACAAAGGTATTTGCAATATATTTGACTCCTTTTCATGTTTCTTCTTTTTCTCAACAGGAGCTACATACACCCCAAAGTCTCTTTTCAGAGCCCAGGCCCATTTTACACAGCGTCTTTTCCTTTGTACAGTAAGTGTTTTAATTACTGAAACACTGTTTTTAATTAATCTAGTGAAGTTATTTCGCACATGATTTCCAGTACACGAGAGTAGATGTTAAAACTTCATGCAGATTTGTACTCGGCTTTCGCCAAGATTAGCACAAACTAAGACATAGCTTTACAGTAAACTATGCTTCTCCATCCATTTACGCTTCTTTCCATAAGGTGGTGTGACTCCTCTTCTGTCCGGCATTACGGCTGCAGTGTACCTGGCGCGTCAGCACACACGACGGCTGAAACTACAGTGTGGTCACCCCAGTGGACCAGCACCACAAACGTCTGGATTGAGCCGAGTAGGGGACATCTCTAGGGTCTTCACATATTGATACACACGTAAGTAATAACTTTCCCCTGTTTGCTTGTCTTGATTATTGGCATCCTAAGATCCTTAAAAATGTGACCTTTACCTGTCTCTGCCTTTACTGTACTATTAATTTTGCATCAGGAAAGCCTATACTTTATAGTGGCGTGAGTGGACCGGTTTCAAGGGAATGGTTTACAGGTAGGCCAGGGCAGTAATGTAGTGGAAATATTTATCTTTGACCTAGATAAGGCTACGAGAACTCCATTGTCAACATCAGGTTAATGCTGAGTGCTGTAACGTTGCAAATTTTATGTTTATTTTGGTATAGATATTTGATATAGATACAAACTAGAAATTATCTATTTATAAAACATTTAAAAACTAATAGATTTTTAGTCATCTGCAAGAACAACTAAAACTAAATAGTAACGATTTACAGGCCAGAGTTTCTATTTATAACATGTTTGCATTATTGAGCGATGTAGCCAATCACCAACATGACATCATGACTTTTGCGTAAACATACACGCCACTTTCAAGTCAGGTGGCGTGTTATCTCTACGCATTTTGAGCTATCCGTGTGTATGCGTGTATGTCTACGCCATTAACGTCCGCGTCATTCCGCGTGTCTGTACACGCCGTCAAATATCCGCGCGAAACGAAGCAAAATGTAGATCCACATTTGGGGAGCGATCTTTTTTTTTTTTTCCCTAGGATGGTAAGGGAACAGTCATAAATGCCATTAACCCCAGTGACGGGTAGGTTTAGGGACGGGGTTGAGGTAAGTCATATATTTATACAGTATATACAGTAATACCGTTAAGTCAACGGCATTCATAAACACGCTGAAAAGCGATTATGCGTCTTGATAGCACGCCAAAAATGGAAATACGAATTGGCGTGTCATACATACGCTACTTCATAAGATCAGTCTGCAATCACAGACATGTTGATTTCTTGAACGCAATGGCCAATCAGAAGCATTTAAGATATACTTCCCTCACTGCTCATAACAGACTTTTTTATTCAGTGCTGAATTCTGTATGCTGGCAAATCCTCTAATTATAGCAAACAAAGTGTAGATATTATGAAAGATTCATTGTGCAGTCAGCTTCATTGATAATAACAGAGATGTGTGAGATCACGATGAACTGTCAGCTTTTTTGGAATTATTAAAGGGATAGTTCACTCTGAAATTAATTTTTGATATGTTTTATCTTACCTCAACGGCATCCAAGATGTAGGTGTCTTTGTTTCCACAGTATTTTCAATTTTGATATTTTTAGGTCAAACCGTTGTTGTCTGTCAGTCATATAATGGAGGTCTATGGTCACCACCTCAGAGAGTATGCACAGAGAAGTCCAAATTAAACATGATTTAATGACTCGTAAATGTAAGTACACATTGATGGCCTAAGACACGAAACAAGCGGTTTGTGTGAGAAAACGAACAGTATTTATATCGTTTTTACCTCGTGTAATCACAGTGACGTCCAAGTGATCTGAATCAGTTGCGCAATGTCCAACTGAACCGAACTGAATCAGTTCAATGTTACGCCGGAAGTGATCGCTCGCGTGTGACGTCACTCAACATTTACACAGATTATAGGATTTCGGAAGTTTTACATTTTAATAAACATATTTAGATATACCGAAATCGTCTTCCATTGCGGTTTCCTGTATATATAAAAATGTTTAGTGAAAGGTAAAACTTCCGAAATCTCTGTATAAACAAAGAGTGACGTAGGCGCGCGAGAGATCACTTCCGGCGCATGCGCAGACCGAAGCGCCCGTGCCGTCAGATCATTTTGTCATGACTATGATTACAAGAGGTAAAAACGATATAAATACTGTTCGTTTTCTCACACAAACCGCTCGTTTCGTGTCTTAGGCCATCAATGTGTACTTATACATATACGAGTCTTTAAATCATGTTTAATTTGGACTTCTCTGTGCATACTCCCCCCCGCCAAACCTCCAGTGTATGACTGATAGACAACATTGGTTTGACCTAAAAATGTCAAAATTGAAAATACTGTGGAAACAAAGACACCTACATCTTGGATGCCCGTGAGGTAAGCTAAAACATATCAAAATTAATTTCAAAGTGAACTATCCCTTTAAAGATGAAGTGAACTGAAATTTGAGAAAAGGTGATATAACAGATGTATTTTATTTATTCTCATTGGTACAATTTTTAAAATGGCAGAATTAGTTAACCCTCTGGGCTTCTTCGTAAATGGGTTACACTTAGCTTCCTCCCGGTCAAAAACGGACGAAGCCTTAAAATTTAACTTTACTTCTTCCCAGGATAACCATTCAAATATATTTTTGTTCTATAATATTTTATGATTATTATTTAGAATTTTTAGAATTTTTTATGATACTTTGCATTAATTATATAATTTTTATGAGCTATTTTTTCCATTAGAATTAATATACATATTTTTATTTTATATTTATTTATTTTTTTCAATAAATACAACATTTCACATCAAAATAGAGTGTAAGCTAATAAAAAATAATTATAAGTAGAAGAGCGTCACCTAGTGGCTTTAAAAAATAGTTACATGTGTGCAATGTCCTGTACAGCCTGTAGGCTGCCTATAGCTTCCTAATCAAATACATAGAAAGGCTTTTTGATACTTTTTGTTGGTTTAGACATGATTTCTCAATCTTATTAGTTTTTTTAATTTAAATATACATTTAGATATTCTAAAAGACTAATTTTTTTTTTTTTACAAAATTTTTAAGATAATTATTAGGTTTTGCGTTGTAGTCTTGCCAGTTTATCTGTGTGTGTGTGTGTGTGCGCGCGTGTGTGTTGCATTTGAGTGACACTCTTGTATTTTTTATTTATTCATTTTTGCATATTCTCAAATATATGCAAAAATTGCTGTTGCAGTCTTACCAGTTAATCTCTCTCTCTCTCTCTCTCTCTCTCTCTCTCTCTCTCTCTCTCTCTCTCTCTCTCTCTCTCTGTGTGTGTGTGTGTGTGTGTGTGTGCATGCGTGTGCATGTGAGTGCGCATTTGAGCAAGATTTTTTTTCTCATTTATTGATTTTATTTTTCATATTCTACAAATTTGCTGGTGCAGTCTTGCCAGTTTATCTGTGTATGTGTGTGTGTGTGTGTGTGTGTGTGGGGGGGGGGGGGTGGTCTTATTTGCACTCTTGATGTTCTAGAGTGTCACCCCTTCATTGCTGTACACTTTTTTCTGCACAGTTGCTGATCTGTAGCTTGTACCACCAAAAGTTTCTCTGAGTTTTCCTGTTTTTTCGTATTTCCCATTTATTTCCTATGTCGGTCATTTTTGACCGGAAGGAAGCTTAATGTGACTTTTTTTTTTTTACGACCCTTTAACAAATCAGAATCATCTCCTTGATTTTTATGTGTGTTCATATAGGTAATACAACAAAAGTCACCAAGTTTCAGCCCGATCCGATCAAGCAAAAAAATTAAACATTTCAAAACGTAACAGTTTTTGGTCATTTTTGACCGAAGAAGCCCAGAGGGTTAAAAGGGATAAAATGGTATTTGAAAGTGTTGTTTTTGTTACACGGGCGCCGCCATGTTGGATTTCAACATTCGACTACGTCACTGGCATGGTAAGCCACTCCGTTGTCTACCCGCACCAGCAGAGCAGCCGTAGCTTGTAAACAGTCTGAGGCGCGCTGACATGGCTGAGGAAACTGATTTTTTAGCGACACACTATTTAGAGATGTGTACTTTCGTCAATGAGTACATGAAACGTCTGACAATGTCTGCATCAAATGTTTTATTTACACAAGTTACAAGTTCAACGCATCACGTTAACGTTACTCAAATCCTTGATATTCGGCTGAGGGGAAAAATCCCTGATGTATAGTTCACTGTAAAGGATGGGATTCTCCTTCCTAAACGCACCCTCGCCCATAGAGTGAACTGCCAGTACGCTGTTAACCTAAACACTCTGAGAAAAGTATAACAAGTTAGCCCAGCCGTCACCTATTCGTAAAATACCCTGCTACTGATTGGGCGCTCCAGCATCTCAGCTCGGACATCCATTAGAGACAGCATAGCCTCCTCCGACACGTTTCTCTCACCGCACAGCATCTGAAATGAACGGTGCATGATGATGCATTTTTCGCCGATCAATAAAAGTTTTTTCAGTTCATCTTTAAGGGAGCGCATTCAGTCATGCCAGACCATGCACGCAGTAGCTGCTTGCTTTATGTTAAATTAAAGGACTAGTTCACTTTAAAAAAAACTTTTGCTGATAATTTACTCACCCCCATGTCATCCAAGTTGTCCATGTCTTTCGTCAGTCGAAAAGAAATGAAGGTTTTTGATGAAAACATTCCAGCATTTTTCTCCATATAATGGACTTCAATGGGAACCAAACGGTTTCAGTGCAAACTGTTCAAAGGGTTTTAAACGATTCCAGACGATGAACTAACATAATAATAACACTTAAACATACTTTAGACTATCTTTTAACCCATATAAAACATTGAAAATGCATACCGAGCCGATCACGCCCCCTCCTGGCCTGTCAATCACTGCAATTAACTATTCTGTACATTTACATTGGTGTACTTATTATGAGTATTATGTTAAGTTTTTCACATTGTATATCAATACTATGTGTTTAATGTGAATAATGCGAGTTAGCAGCAGATTCAAGTGTCGACGCTGTGGCCCATATGAATGTCTGCAGTCTGTCATCAGCCACAATGTAAATTTTCTTTTTTGTTGTTTCCAAAAAAGATAAATTGAAGCTGAACCCCATTTGTGAGTGTCCTTTCACATCCGTTACACTGCCGTGACTCTGTGGATCCCTTGATCAGCTTGATGAAGATCGACCGTGATTGCTGTGTACAGATCGAGTTCATCGGTGGTTCAAGTCTTCATTGCTGTGAGCAGGTCAAGTTCGTCAGTAGGGTCAAGTCTTCAATTCTTTGGATGCGGACAGTATACAAACACTCACACACTGGGACTGTCATTGGGACTGTACATTAGTTATTACATACACAACGCATGGACACATGGAATGTAGTTCTGATTTGACTGTCATTGCAATCAAAATATAATTTCAAGTAGTGAGTTTTCTCATAATCAATATTGTCGATATTTCTCTTGTTTTATTTAGAAAAATAATAATAACATTACATTTTTCAGGCACAACTTTTGATTTCATTATGGCTGAGAAACCTGAATATGTTGGTGATCTAGATGCATCATGTTGTGGTAACATGGGTTTCCCTAGAGGTAGGGGTACATGGCTACTGAGCAGCGCCGAAGGTGCTACTTTCAGCGAAGACGTCAATCGGGGGGTTGGACGACCACAGTTATATGATGACAATGGTAGGGGTATTGGGTTGAGTCAGTTCCCGGGTGGTACTCCTGTTGGTCGGGTTTCTGGTGAGGGTCCATACACCTCGACACCTGGTGTTGATAGAGTTGCTTTTGACCACCTCACAGACATGGTAGGCCAGTTAGGTTCGCAAATAGGCGAGTCAATAGTTGCAAAACTAGTGTCTGCTGGGTAGCCTAAATGCCTAAGCTTGAAGTGTTAATATTTTTCCTTGTTATAATGATTTGCAAAAATAAAAACGGCTGCATCTGTGTTGACCAGAGAATCAAAAGTGTATGCGCGTTGTGCAAGCTACATAATGGCCAAGCATGCTGGTTTTTGCTGGTATACGTTGCAAATAAATGGGCAGCAAAATAGTTTTTCGCCTAGAGCGGCAGAAGTGCACGCGCCGGTGTCCTGGCTGTAAACACTGATGATGCGAGCGAAATACTGGAGTGAACATGGCTGTAAATGACCTTTGCTTCAGTTTGAAAAACCCCGGAATGTTCTCCATAACAGAGCGAATTGCGAATTGTCTTGTTTCCCATTCCTGCGGTTGTTTCGGTTTTCGATTTCTCTAAACTACAATGTAAATCTCTGCGCTTAGCGTCTACGTCACGGCTCTCAGCCCGCCCTCTGTTCGTTGATTGGGCGGCTGTTTTCAGGCCGGTGGAAAACTGAAAGATAGGCCGCTATCTCAGACTCACTACAGGAACGAAATGAAATTAGCGGAAGTAGGAAGTCTGACGTAGTCAGGCTAACATAAAGTGCTGCCGAGACTGCAATAAACAGGTAGTAGTGAGAAAGCTCAACATGTTTGTCACGGTGTAATGCGCGCGTTCGAAACCCGTGCAAAGATGGTTTTTTATTAATATTAGATCATAGCAATATTTTGTCATCTTTACAAGAATACGAAACGCATGTAAAGAGCAAGTCTGCGTTTATTAGACAGCTTAATGTCGCGTCAGTTTGTGCTTTCAGAATCGACGAATCTGCTCCTACGAATCTACGATCTGTGCACATCTGCAGCGGGTGATCTGAACAGGAAGTTGATCACCAGTTAACACGGTCACCACCGGTCCCGCGTCTCACACGGAGAAGCGAAATAAACGGGGAGCGACGACGGCAGATCGAGAGAGAACCAGGCCTGAATTTATGAAGTTTTGTTTCTGTTGTGTGTAACGTTACAGCAGTCGTCAATGAGGAGCTGCTGGCTTATAATTTCATTTTGTATTTGTTCATTTTACTATTAAAATGTTTAAATGTTTAAATGTTTCCTTCTTTCCACAACAACAAACCCTGTTCACGTTACATTGGCAAACTTTAAGTGAATTACTCCTCGTTTGTATTTATTTCTGTTTGGTGAATTACTGGGTAACACTTTAGAATACGGTTCCTTCGTTAATGAATAACTACACAAGAACTAATGAGTAACACAATATTAAAGGGTTAGTTCACCCAAAAATGAAAATTAAGTCATTAATTACTCATCCCCATGCTGTACCAACCCCGTAAGACCTTCGTTCGTCTTCGGAACACAAATGAAGATATTTTTGATTAAATTTGAGAGCTGTATAACTACCACATTGGGTCCTAAGGGACTGCCTCTTGTCGGCCCAGAAAGTCAATGAAGAAAATGTTTAAATATCCCATGTGACTGCAGTGGCTCAACTATAAGTTTATCAAGCGACGAGAATACTTTTTGTGCGAAAAAACAAACAAAAATAACGACTTTATTCGACTATTCCTTTTCTTCCTTGTTGGCCTGAAACGAGACTTCCTTAGATTTCCACGACGCATGCGCGAGAACTGCGATCTCTGCTTCAACTACTTCAGTTCAGTTCTCGCGCATGCGTCGTGGAAATCTAAGGAAGTCTCGTTTATTTAAACATTTTCTTTAATGACTTTATGGGCCGTCAAGAGCCAGTCCCTTAGGCAGTCTATGTGGTAGTGAGACAGCTCAAATTTAATCAAAAATATCTTCATTTGTGTTCCGAAGATGAACGAAGGTCTTACGGGGTTGGAACAACATGTGGGTGAGTAATTAATGACTTAATTTTCATTTTTGGGTGAACTAACCCTTTAACAATCTAGTAACTATTATTAACTAACAAGAAACTCTGATTAACGAACTAGTAAGTAATAGCGCACAGACGAAAGTGGTAGTTCACTATTAAGTAATCAATAACTACTATTTTTTTAATACTTCCCAGAGAACTACTGAAAAAGTTTAACAATCTAGAAACTACTATTAACTAAAAGAAATTCTTATTAACGAATTAGTAAGTAACAGCTCACAGATGAAAGTGTTACTAGATACTTCTGTGGGAATTACTAATTATTTGGATCCGTATTATAAAGTGAAGATCATGGGAACTAACTAGTAATTACTCAAGTGTTATTAAAGACATTTTCTAAAACTATACTAAAGTTCACCAAAAATCTCAAACGTTTGCACAAATCATGACTAGATCATGTAGTAACACTTGAGTCATTACTAGTTAGTTCCAATGATCTTCACTTTATAATACGGATCCAAATAATTAGTAATTCCCACAGAAGTATCTATAACACTTTCATCTGTGAGCTATTACTTACTAATTATTTAATTAGGAAATAGACTGCTGCTCCCATAACGTAGCAACGACTATATTTACAGCAATGTTCGGTAAATTTTAACTTCATAAAATGAAACCGGAGAGATAGTTGTTTTTTTCTTATTATAGAGATTATAGTCATTTTTACTATTTTTTAATCTTTTTTTTTCTGTTTTGAATGTAGGCTACTTTATTTTGTGTAGTGCTATGGACCATTTTATATGCATGTCCTGAATAAAGATATGACAATGATGATGATGAGTTAATGAGTGAATTAACTTCCTAAATACGATCAACTGTTCGGATTCAATTCATATATATGTATATATATATATATATATATATATATATATATATGAATGCATGTGAATTTATGTATGCCTATATGCATTATACAAACACATATGCATAACCCTAAACCATTTTGAATAATATAATATAATATTTTACCATAAGTTAGCTAACAACGTTAGTGAAGTGTTGGTCACGTAAGCTATCGCTGCAATTAACCTATTATCTTCCAATAAACACTTACTAGATCTGGCTAGTGGCTACATAACATATAACTACAGACTAGATTCTCGAGAGGTCGGCTAATGTGTGTAAAAGTAAAAAATACAGTAACTAATGGGACTAATGGGCGGGTCGAACTAATGGGCGGGTCCATGACACGCGTTACTTCCGCATTCCTGAGTTACAATGGCGGTCTATGGGACTGTCAGAACTCTCTCAATACATGGCTCTGGTAGTACCTGCATAGTGACTAGGGGGTATAAACACCAAGAAAGTCTGCTAGTTCACTTGGTTTGTTCTGGACCAATTACAATATTGATTTTATTTATTTTTTTCCGGTGTTGTTCGCTTTCACCTTTTGCAAGTAAACCAAAATGTATAAACAAAACCACGCTGCATAAACGGGTTGGGCAGCCAGTAAAAGAAATCCAAGTAAGGGACTGTTTTCAACAAAAAACCTTGTAGGCCTATGCGTTTTGGCCGTTCGTTTACACCACAACAGCGTATTGTGTGCCTGAAAACTCAAAGTTTTTTAAAAAAAATTTCCTGAGAGATTTCACTTTATTTCACATTACTTTAAGGATTTATTTAAGGAATTATGATTTTTTTAAAATTAATTATCAAGTTAATTATCTCAGAATTACGAGATATTTTTTCATGGAAAAAAGTTTTTGCTCTGTTTTTCTGAATTAATGAGTTAATTATCTCAGAATTACGAGATACTTTTTCATGGAAAAAAGTTTTTGCTCTGTTTTTCTGAATTAATGAGTTAATTATGTCACGGGTGACAAAATCGCTTGGCGATCGGAACCCTCCTCAGAGTCGCAAGTTCCCTAGGGGAACGGATTGTGTGCAACACACCACTGCAGTTCCGGGCGTGATGGAACCATGCCCGCACTGATTAGCGCTAATGCCCTGCAGGTGCGAGAGAGAGAGGAGCGGCACTCACACAGGTTTCCTGTTTGACGAGTCAAGATAAACAAGATAAAAGGAGACAGACAGAAGGGAGAAAAGGGCTCAGACGGGGAAGACACAGATGGGGAAGACACAGATGGGGAAGACACAGATGGGGAAGACACAGATGGGGAAGACACAGATGGGGAAGACACAGATGGGGAAGACACAGATGGGGAAGACACAGATGGGGAAGACACAGATGGGGAAGACACAGATGGAGGAGGCTCAGATGGAGGACCCACTGACAAGGAAGGGACAGGGGAAAGGGAGAGACGCCCATTCAAGCTTGCTGGATCAGAGTGATTGTTGAGTAGGGGGAGGCTGCAGACCTGGAGCCGGCAGTTTTACGCCCCTGACAGTTTTACGCCCCTGACAGTTTTAAGCCCCTGTCGTTCCTGATGCATCCAGTAGGGGGAGACTACACTTACAGATCTATAGCATCAGGCCTTATAGAAGCGACATGAATTGAGGTATTTTAAATAATCTGCTAAAGTTATTGTTGTTGATTGAATTGTAATGATGATTATTTCTAAACGATAAGCTAAGATTCGATGTCAATTAAAAAAGATCGGTCTATAATTTACAGTTTTTTTTACAAAAACGTTGCTACTATTTTCAGAACCTTAATGTCATCTTTCAAAACTCTAGACACAAAACTCAAAACGGTTATCACTTGTAATACAGGCTGTCTAATGTTCAAAACATTGCATTGTGCATTCACATTTTTAAAGAAATCTTGCACTTGCACAATCATTGGTTCAAAAAACAAATTTACTGTGAAATAGGCCTAAACAAAACTATAGCTCACCCACACACAAGCAACCGATAGTTTCACTGTCATTTTTCGTACAATCATTATGATGTAGAACAAAATAGGTGATACAGGTTTCATTATGGCACTACATGTACAGTAAACACATCTCTGTAAAGCAGTACTGCAGTAGTAGAGATAATACACACATAGTGGAATCATTCAACAAAGTGTGTGATATATTGATGCAAAACACTACAATCACAACAAAGGTTTATTGAATCTCATTATCTTGAAGCTTTCATGATTTAGCCTACTGTAAAGATTGTGTGTCATGCATTAAGAGTAACACAACAGTTATCATTTTGAGCAGTTGTATCAATTGATAGTTAGATCATTGTAAGGAAATGAATAGACACTCATTTGAAATGTAATGTGTGAATTGCTTTTTGAAATAGTACTTTGATGTTAAGTTGTGTCATATTGAACAGGTGATTTTTGTTGAATGAACAAATTATCTAAGTTTTACGTATATTGTATCCGAGCAAGTGAGAAAAGGGTTAGTTTTTAAAATGTACATTTTGATCATTGGTTGTGAGTTTTGTGTCTAGAGTTTTTAAAAATGACATCAAGGTTCTGAAAATAGTAACAAAGAGATTGTAAAAAACTGTAATAAAGTCTCTATTATTTCGAGAGACAATAAAAGTTGGCTACTTGATGGTCAGGTTGATGTTCTGTCTGGCTCAAACTTGGCAAACTTAACCACATACTGTATTAAAAGCTTCCCTAGTCTTCTCTTTATCTGCTCTGTCTCACTCACCTTTAAAATTCATTTAATTTTTATTTTTATCTTGTCTGTCTTTACCTTGCGTGACATGGCATCAACTGGTAAGACCCCGTTTACTCCTTGCATTTAAACATAGCCTACTCCACGTGGTTTCTGGAGCAACAGTGGATATTGGAAATGTGTTAATTACAGTTTATGATGTGTACACAAACACATTTATAATAGGCATGCATGTATTTGAATGCAAATCTCTCTAAAGATTCAAACTGCACACTCACTATAATATTTTGTCTTATAATACATACAAACATAATGCATTATAAAGCCCACATTAAAAACTTTGGTCCCATATGGTTTAAATGTACATTTTGGTTTAAGTTGTTTTTTATAAATGAGATGATCTAATTTTTTATATGTATATCATACAGTTTTCTTAAAATAGCTTACTGATCTGGACTAAAATGTATGTGCACTTAATGTGTGTTTTATCATATTCTGTCTTTAGTTCTTTTTAACTTATATCTCATTAAGGTGTGTCTGCTTTAGCTACTTAAGAAAATTAAAATCTCTGTCTCTAATCTTTTATAAACACCCCTTTTGAACCCCCCAAAAATGTTCAACCATGACATTGTACCATTATTTTATAACCATTGTTTCTACCACTATTCAACTTTACCTTCTTTTGTAAATAAATAACCTTTTATGTGAACAAAAATATTGTCTCTTTCTTTTAAATGGCCCTTGGAATTTTAGAAAAGGGTTAAATTGTGTTTGTCTTCATTAAATTGTATGTAGGACACTGTTCTGTTGCTGTATGATGACCAATTGTAAATATTACAGCAGATATTTCATTAAGGATCCATACAGTACTGCATATCTAAAGGCTAAATATGGTTAATACATAGGCCTAAATGTAACTTTATATAGTCCACAACAACATATATCAGTCAGTTTCCTGTATATAAAACAGTTTAAAAACAATTAATTCTACAGTAGGTCAAATATCATTACTTTGTCCATCTGATCCAACTAAAGTTTTTAATTTACAAAAACAAATCTTCTGTAGGTTGAGTGAAGCCCAACTGAACATCTGGATGTTTTAATCCGTATAGTGCAGATAACTCCACTGTCTAACGTTTATTTAAATAAACAAATACCAACAAATTAGTAAAAGTCTGGACGGTTATTAATGTGTGTTTGTTTCCAGCATCTTTTTACGTTATTTCGCCGTATATCCTTCTCCCCCTACTGGGCGCATCAGGAACAACAGGGGCTTAAAACTGTCAGGGGCGTAAAACTGTCAGGGGCGTAAAACTGCCAGCTCCAAGTCTGCAGCCTCCCCATATAGTGATTGTTTGTAGGAAGCCTGCTGGTCTGAGCTATCGACTGGATCTGTGCTGGGAAAGGAAAGAGCAAAGATAAGTGAACTGATTGAGAAGTAGCCCTATCCATGCTTACACGTTCGTGGAAGGATATTATATCTGCCCCCGTCAGAAGCCCAGAGTGATATAGTGAACTGAAGAGAGAGTACTGTGTACTATGAAGATCCCCACCTGTTCTACTTGCTTTTTGAGCCCAGAAGCATACAGCACCACTGGTAAAGTAACCTTATGACTCACTGTCCCCCTATTGTGAACTGAAGAGAGAGTACTGTGTACTGTGACTATCCTCACCTGTTCTACTTACTGTTTGAGCCCAGAAGTATACAGCAACGCTGATAAAGTAATCGTTTAACCCACTGTCGCCCTACTGTGAACTAAAGAGAGAGAGAGTACCCTGTACTGTGAAGAATCCTTACCTGCCATACTTATTGTATGAGTCCGGAAGTCTGCAGCACCGCTGGGGAAAAAGTAAGCTTTTAACCTACTGCTTCATTACCGTGCACCAACGAGAGTACCCTGTACTGTGAAGAATCCTTACCTGCCATACTTACTGTATGAGTCTGGAAGTCTGCAGCACCACTGGGGGAGAAGTAAGCTGCAACCCCCTGCTCCATTATCATGCATCCATGAGAGTATCTTAAACTGTGAGAAACCCTTGGTTCAATAAAGATTGTTACTCCTTTGAAACTTGTCTCTGTCTCCGGGTCCTCTGTTGTGTGCCTGTGGTGTCGGCTCCTCACGGTGGTGACTCGGTTAGAGGGGGGGTGGTTGGTCACCCGAGCGTTCCTCCCCTCGACCTGTGACAATTATCTCAGAATTATGAGATACTTTTTCATGGAAAAAAGTTTTTGCTCTGTTTTTCTGAATTAATAAGTTAATTATCTCAGAATTATGAGAATTTTTCATGGAAAAGTTTTTGCTCTGTTTTTCTGAATTAATGAGTTAATTATCTCAGAATTACGAGATAATTTTTCATGGAAAAAAGTTTTTGCTCTGTTTTTCTGAATTAATGAGTTAATTATCTCAGAATTATGAGAATTTTTCATGGAAAAAAGTTCTTGCTCTGTTTTTCTGAATTAATGAGTTAATTTTTCATGAGAAAAAAAGTTTTTGCTCTGTTTTTCTGAATTAACGAATTAATTTTTCATGAAAAAAAATTGCTCTGTTTTTCTGAATTAATTTTTCATGAGAAAAAAGTTTTTGTTTTGTTTTTCTGAATTAACGAGTTAATTTTTCATGGATTTTTTTTGCTCTGTTTTTCTGAATTAACAAGTTAATTTTTCATGGAAATTTTTTTTGGCTCTGTTTTTCTGAATGAACGAGTTAATTTTTCATGAGAAAAAAGTTTTTGCTCCGATTTTCTGAATTAACGAGCAAAACATTTTTTTCTCATGAAAAATTAACTCGTTAATTCAGAAAAACAGAGCAAAAACTTTTTGTCCATGAAAAATTATCTTGTAATTCTGAGATAATTAACTTGTTAATTCAGAAAAACAGAGTAGATTGTTTTTTCTTCAAGTGAATGCAATACACCTCCGTATTCCTTCAATGGAATTGTTTAATATATACACAAATTATGTATAATATATAGTAAACACAGTTTATATATAAATTCTGTGCATTGCATGCTCACATACAGTAAAATGTCTTACATGTGTTTACAAAAACTAAATTGGATAAACAGATTTCAACCAGCAAGGCAGAGGTAGCTGGTAATGTTAACATATTCAGGCAGTTTCAACATCCTTCCTTGGCCCTCATCTAAGCTTGTAAATCACAGTAGCAGCAGGTCTAACACAGGGCTTGTGTTCTTGCAGTCTTTGTGCTCTACTTATATGCTACCACCGATGACGTAAGCTAATTGAAACAAACAATTAAAATTCCAGTCACTCACTGAGATAGATGTTTAATAGACATAAGTAGATATTTTATTACAAACGGCAACAGTCTATAATAACTTTTCATAATATGAAAATAAAATTAATGTGGTAGTTTTAATGAAGTTATTTTGTAATGTTAAAAAAGTACAGATTGTCAGTTCCTTAACCCAAAGAACAGCAGAGCAACAAACAAGCTTTATTCATATTGTGTCTGATATGGAGTTTGTTTGATGGTCTTTGCTGTAGAATCTGAAGTTCAGCTGGACTCACTGAAACAGGAAGTAGAAGAGCAGAGGAGACACCAGCAAGAGGAAGCTTCCCTTATACACTCCATCTAAACAAGACAGGAAGGACATTAGTTGTTTGTATAATTTATTGAAGTAACTTATTTGAAGTTACTGTGGATGAAATGAAACTGCTAGCGCATGATGAAACAAAGGCCAATACCTGCAGCATTGCAGAGATCAGTGTCACAGCATCTTATAGTCGTTTTCACTCCTGCAACTTCTACAGTCCCTGGGGCACAGACGGGTGCACACCCTTTAGTTGTGATGGAATCTGTAGAAAAGACATACATGTCCATATAATTATAAGATGATAAAACAATTCCAAGATCAGCAGTTAACAAGTGGAAACTTTCCCTCTAGTGGTATTTCCACATTATACTGGACTTACCATTAGGTCTTTCCACTGTAGTGCTGATACATGTAGAAAATCCAAATGAGCATGTGTCCTCTTGGTCTTTACAGGAACTCGATGGAGATGTGCAGGAGTAACACTTGAGAGAATAACCTTGCAGACAGAGAGAGAGTTTGCGCACTACAGTTTGATTAGAAAATAATACATTTCAATACTTGCTGTTTTCTGTACCTCCAGTGAGAGAAATGAAAAGAAGAACGACGGAGATCTGCAGATTCATCTTGTGTCAGGAGCTGAATGACTGTGCTGAAGTAATGCTTGAGTTTCTTTTATATCTGTTCAGAAAGGGGTGGGTTTAGGACTTCTTGTGGCGTGCTGGTGCTGTAGTTACTAAGAAAAAGGGAGTCTTTCTTAGAAAAAGAGAAACTTAAACAGGTCGGGTTTGCTGTGGAAAAGCGTTATGTCTCCCGCCCAGTACTTCTCCAGAAGCATTTTTAGATAATTACACAATCATTTCCTATTCCTAGTAATCCATTCTGCTCTTTGTCAACATACCTCGAATGTTGTCTCGCACATATACTCACGGAAATTTCTAACATTGACGTTATTGTTTGAGATAAGTCAATTAAACTGTAACAAGATCTCATTTTTTTTTTTTTTTTGTTAACAGTTTTGTTATTCTACGTTCTACAGATCCTACTCTCCAAAAATTAAAAACACTGGGTTTAACTGGGTTAAAAACAACTAATTTGGTAACCCAGCACTTTCTAGGTAAATATTGGACATAACAAATTATGGGTTAAAATAACTCTACAAGTTGGGTTAAATGTTTTAACCCAGCAGGGTTGGGTTACATAATTTAACCCAAATTCTGCTCACACTGACTGAACACTGGGCTAATTTTAGCTCATAGTGTGTTATTTCCATTTCAAGCTAATGTTATTCATATATTTTATTTAGTCTATATAAATGATTTAATTATATATATTGGTAATTTAGTAAGTGAATTGACTTTAAACAGTCTAAATCAAGTAAGGAATAATTGACGACAGGCCGTTGAATTATTAGAAAAATAATGCAGACCCGAGGTGGTAATGCGGTCATGTGAAGCTTGGGAGTTAAACCTCGGGTGTGTCATCAATTATTCCTCTTATACTACAGTTACCACACCTCAAAACCTTGTTCAGATGATTCATATCAAGACGTTTGTCAAGTTTTTTATATTAAAGCGCTCTTGTTTGTAGGACTAATTTCTTACGCATCTAATCCCATGCCTCCGTTGCTAAACGTCATTTTAGAGTTTAGTAGTAACGGAGGTTTGAGCCACTGATAGCAGACTAATGTAATGATGGGGGACACACTTACAATTCACTGAAATATTCGAAGACCGACTGTTTCCATCGACTGTAGCAGGTCTTACTAAAGTAACACCAACTGTGTGAACACAGACTGAACGGGCGTTTGGGCATGATCAGTCAGAAGTATCAAATTACATTCATAACTGGCCTTAGTAGGCCTAAACTAGTCTGTCCCGGCTTTATGCAGTTATTAATGCAGTTATTAGAGAGAGAGAGAGAGACATTGAAATAATGAGACAGACAAGCATGTGCGTCAATATTATTATTTATTTATTAACTTCGTTTTAATTAATTTGTTCATTATTGTTTTCTATAATTGACAGTAGATAACCCAATAAATGAAACACACAAAGCACTTTTTTACAAGTAAGCCAATCAATAATTATTTATTTGTTATATTATCTGGAATATTTATGAAATTACGTGCAGCAGGACTATTAATTTATTTATATAGCCTTCAGTTTAATTTTCTATTTAGCCTATTATAGATAGGACTATACTTTATTTATTAAAATTAAACTGTATGTGTCACTTGATTGTGAAGTTAGACATCGAAAATTGCAGATCAAGCGCATGGGGCTGCATGTCTTCTCTTGGTATGAATTGTATCCTATTTTCCGTTAACTACGCGCAGTGATATGCAACTGTAATGCGGTTCAAACTTGCCTGAAACTACTTTAGCCGTCAAAATAATTGCACACCTATTGAATGTTCTCAACCAATCAGAATCAAGCGTTCAACAGCCCTGTAGTATAATTGATTTGAATATCCCCAACTGAGCAAGCCAAAGGCGACAGTGGCAAGGAACTGAAAAACTCCATCAGGTGACCCGACGGAGGAAAAAAAACCTTGGGAGAACCCAGGCTCAGTCGGGGGCCAGTTCTCCTCTGGCGTTTATGAACTAGAGGCCGAATTTACAGTAACTGTCACGTGAAAATGTATATGAATGTTTCTAAATAGACTTTAAATGCGAACCTGTGATAAATTGGTAGTAACAGCCCTGCTGATGACGTTCACATGCGCATTGAGAATTGATTCAATAGTTATGTGCGTTTGAATATATGCGCGCAGGTTTTTAAATTCCCTCATGCCTGAACAAACTTCTTGTCTATAAATTTGATACAGATTTTCTAATCACTTCAGGGTAGGGACGCGAAACGAATTCACATCGCTTAATCTGTAGAGTGGGAAAGGGATCCTCCATAGGGAGAGGCTAGTTGGCACTTCAGCACTGCATTGTCATCGTCATCGTGTCCAGGCTAAGGTCATCGCCAGATCTGGATACGGCCTGGAAATTCAGTATTGACTACACCCTGAGATTCTGAGGCACACACCTCAAGCACAGATCAAGGGTGTTAGCACCACAATCAATCCAGTGAAATCTTTACAGAAAAATTAGTTTAGAAGAGTTTAACAGAGTACCTGTGCGTAATCCGGTCCAGGGGTCACATTCAGTCCTGTAGCAGCCAAAAGTTAAAAGCCGTCTGTTAAAAGATTAATGGTTATATTTGACATGAAATGTCAAGCATGGACAGCAGGGAGAGTAATATTTGAGATATGGCAGTAAACTCACCCTCAGTTGTTACGTCCACTCTGTGATCTGGTGCTGGACTGTGGTGGACTGGAGCTGAAGGGGTTTGAACCTGCGGATCTACAGGAGGAACGACTTCAAGACCACTGGATAGAGGTATCTGAAGACCATGATCCTCTAGAGCACAGGCACTGTCCAGTAGAGAATTTCACGTTTCAAATAAATTATGCTTTGGATAAAAAGTGTCAGCTCAATATCTAACTGTTCTGTGTGAAATACATAATAATTACACACTGCATACCCATTATGGTGATTCTTTTGTTAAAATATAACACATGGATTTGTAATGGTCATTTGATTTACCCTCAGCACTTCTCTCATTTATCGGTGCAGTGGTCTGGTCTGAGCTGCGATAATGAAGAGACGGCAGCTTCACAAAACTTCCTGTCCTTGTCCTCCCCAGCCAACATTTGTATGTGGGGCCCATATGGGTATGAAATGGGCTGAAAAATGGGCCCCATGTAGGATTGTCCGCGGGTTACATAATGGCCCCATGTTAATTGCCCAGATAAATTTCATGTAGGACTGTACTTGGTACTAGGCCGGACCCAAGTGGGCAACATGCACAAGACCCATCTCGGTCCCAGCTTTAACCCAGCCGATATTTATATGTGGGGCCCATGTGGGTTTGAAATGGGCTGAAAAATGGGCTTTGATTGGGATTGTCCGCGGTTACATAATGGCCCCATGTTAATTGCCCAGATGAATTTCATGTAGGATTGCACTTGGTACTAGGCCGGACCCAAGTGGGCAACATGCACAAGACCCATCTCGGTCCCAGCTTTAACCCAGCCGATATTTATATGTGGGGCCCATGTGGGTTTGAAATGGGCTGAAAAATGGGCTTTGATTGGGATTGTCCGCGGGTTACATAATGGCCCTATGTAAATTGCCCAGATGAATTTTATGTAGGATTACACTTGGTACTAGGCCGGACCCAAGTGGGCAACATGCACAAGACCCATCTCGGGCCCAGCTTTAACCCAGCCGACATTTGTATGTGGGTCCCATGTGGCTTTGAAATGAAAAGTGGGCTCTGTATGGATTGTCCGTGGGTTCCATAATGGTGCCATGTAAATCGCCCAGGTGGGTTTCATGTAGGATCGCACTTATAAACAGGTGGGCCCCAACTGGGCCACATGCACAAGACCTATCTTGGTCCCAGCTTTAGTTTTTTGTGGGTACTACAAGGTTACTATATGGGCTGAAATATGGGCTTTAAGTGGGTTTGTCCATAGGTTCCATGCTGGCCCCAGCAACTTGCTGGATTTCAGGATTCAGGATTTCTTTATACAGGATTTCACAGGGCTTTAGGTGGGGCCCAACTAGGAATCATATGCATGTGGCCCAATTAGGGATCATCTGGGCTCCATCTAAATGAGTAGCAACACCACACAAACAAGTTTTAAAGCATTAGAGCACACAGTGATATTGAAATATTTTCAATTTTATTAAAATTACTCATCATCATATTATGCTATATTCTGAAATTCCAGGGACAATATTTAAAGAAGCAGATTTATGTCAGATTAAAGAGTATCTATTTAATACCTATTTGTTAAAATACATATTTTGAACCTGTATTTGACCCAGTCTTTACTGAACATTTGAACAGGATATAAATTGGTGACAGTTAGAAGAAGCAGCAACTATACAGTACATTTATCAGTACAGCTTACACTGCAGACAGTCATTTGCGCATCTAGACACTCTCCTCCTCCATCTCTTGTCCTGAACTATTTTGAGAGTTCCCTCTCAGTTCCTTGCCAGTTGATCTGTGTTGTCTTCCTAAGAGCCTCTGCAAAACATTTTTTTATTTTTTATTTTTTTAGGGATTTTGATTTTAGAAAACGTCTCGGTTACGTATGTAACCCTCGTTCCCTGAGTAAGGAACGGAGACGTTACGTCAGAAGTGACGGAGATTGGGGGTTTCGCATAGAAAGCCAATCCTCTTCGAGTATTTAAACACGAGCCAATGGCATGCAATGCCTTGGGGCTGCGGAATTTTGCATAGCGTACTCCGCCCTACTCCGTGAGTATAAAAGGAGGAAGTGAACGCAACCGCAGTATGTCTTCGCTGAGGAGCCAAGACTGAACTCGGCGTCTACCCAGCGATACAGCAGAAGTGGCAGGGAGACGTAACGTCTCCGTTCCCTACTCAGGGAACGAGGGTTACATACGTAACCGAGACGTTCCCTTTCGTAGTCACTTCGAGTTACGTCAGAAGTGACGGAGATTGGGGGTCAGTGCCATCACGCCATCTTCAAGCTGTCTTCCAGTGCCCTGCGAAAGTCTGGACCCCCGAGCCTTACCTCTTTTTTTTTTTTTTTTTGGGATCCGACTTTGACACAGGATTACCAAGGTACACTGGAAACATATCCCGGAAGGGACATGCTACTAGCTGCCTACCGAAGGGAGGACTTACGAACACATATGGCCACATAGGAACACATATGGAACACTGGAGTACCAACCGCAGGTGGCTACTAATTTCAACTCCAGGGGTGGCAGATGGCTTGCCAAGGGAAGACACATGCTCAGAGAGGCTTACAGTGGATAATACACATGAGACGGTTACCAAGGGGAACCGTGCGCATGGAGGCACCTAGCCAGCATCCAGAGCAACAGCAGTGGTGCCCGCATCGTCGGTGCTGGAGGACTCAAGACTTCAATGGAAGAACTGAGGAAATATCGCACTTATCCAGTCCGGAGAGAGTGGAGTGGCGAGCAAGCGAAGACACCTGAGCGGATCCAGAACTGGCCGAAACGAGTACGTGAGAGGATACCGGCTCAATTCGCAGATTATAGAATCTGGCGAAGGTGTTGGGTGTCGCCCAGCCTGCAGCTCTGCAGATGTCTGTTAGCGAGGCGCCGTGCGCTAAAGCCCAAGAGGAGGCTACACTCCGAGTGGAATGGGCCGTCACACCAAGGGGGCACGGAAGGCCTTGCTGCTGGTAAGACAAAGCAATGGCATCTACCTATCCAGTGGGACAGCCGTTGCTTGAGAGAGCCCTTCCCTTCTGGCTCCCCCCATGACAGACAAAGAGCTGGTCTGAGGTCCTGAAACACTGCGTTCTGTCGACATAGGTGCGGAGAGCACGTACCGGACAGAGCAGTGCCAAGGCTGGGTCTGCCTCCTCCAGGGCAGCGCTTGCAGGTTCACCACCAGGTCCCGGAGGGGAGTGGTAGGAACCTTGGGCATATATCCAGGCCGGGGTCTCAGGAATACGTGAGAGTAAGCCGGCCCGAACTCCAGGCACACTTCGTCAACAGAGAGTGCGTGCAGGTCCCTTACTCTCCTGATGGATACCAATGCAATCAGGAGTGCTGTCACATAGGACAGGGCAAAAAACTCTACCGACTGCAAAGGCTCCAGGGGAGGCCTCTGCAGAGCACCCAGGTCTACTGAGAGGTCCCCAGAGGGCAGGAGGGGAGGGAGGCGGATTTTAGCCCCCTCACTCCCCGGAACCTGATGACCAGGTCATGCTTCCCATAGACTTACCTTTCACTGCATCATGAGACGCGGCAATGGCCGCGACATAAATCCAAAGGGTGGAGGGCGACAGCCTGCGCTCCAACCCCTCTTGCAGGAAGGAAGCATGACTCCGATCGAACATCTCCGGGGGTCTTCTCAGCGAGAAGAACACCAATTGACGAAGAGGTTTCACTTCAACGCATAAAGGTGTCACGTGGACGACGCTCTTGCGGAAGTGATGGTTGCCGCCACCGCAGGTGGCAGCGAACTCAAACCTGCCTCGTCCCGTCCTGGAGCCACACGTGCAGCCTCCAAGATCGGGACGAGGGTGCCACAGAGTGCCCCGTCTCTGAGAGAGTAGGTCCGGTCTCAGAGGAATAGGCCAAGGAGGTGCTGTCGCGAGGAGCAAGAGTTCGGAGAACCACGTCTTGGTGGGCCAGTAGGGGGCTACCAGCAAGACCTGCTCCTCGTCCTCCTTGATCTTGCACAACACCCGTGCAAGGAGGCTCACTGGGGGAACGCACACTTGCGTGGGCCCCGTGGCCAGCTGTGCGCCAGCGCATCCGAGCCGAGAGAGCCGCGGGTCAGAGAATAAACTGGGCGCAGTGGGACGAGTCCCGAGAGGCGAACAGGTCTAACTGTGCCCCCCGAACTGGTCCCAAATCAGCTGGACCGACTGGGGATGGAGTCGCCATTCGCCGGAGATGGGACGGGCCCGGGACAGCTCGTCGGCTGCCCGGTTCCGGTCTCCAGGAATGTAACTGCACGAAGGGACCTCAGGTGCTTCTGACTCCATATCAAGAGGTGGTGGGCGAGCTGCGACAACCGGCGCGAGCGTAGACCCCCCCTGGTGGTTGATGTACGCTACTGCCGTAGTGTTGTCTGAGCGGACAAGCACATGCTGGCCCTAGAGCACGCTCGGAAGCGGTGCCGGGCGAGCCGTACTGCCAACAGCTCGAGGCAATTGATGTGCATGAGGCGCTGGGCTCCTGTCCAGGAACCGGCGGCTGCATGCCCATTGCACATGGCACCCCAACCCGTGGTAGACGCATCCGTGGAGACAACGAGATGCCTGGAAACTCGCTGAATAGGGACCCTGTCCGTAAAAAGCTGAGGTTCGACCACGGGAAGAAGGATCGGCGGCACGTCGGAGTCACTGGAACTCGGAGCGAGCCGCGATGCCATGCCCACCTCGGGACTCGATCGCGAAGCCACAGCTGAAGCGGTCTCATATGAAGCAAACCGAGCGGCGTTGCCGCGGCCGCGGATGCCATATGCCCCAGGAGCCTCTGAAATAGTTTCAGTGGAACCGCACTCTTGCCCTCGAACTGTCGAAGACAAGCCAGCAGTGAGTGCGCGCGCTCGTTCGTGAGCTGCGCGGACATGGCGACCGAGTCTATCTCCATGCCGAGAAAAGAGATCCTCTGCACGGGGCAAAGTTTGCTCTTTTCCCGGTTGACCCGAAGGCCCAGACGGGCTAGGTGCCGTAGCACCAGGTCTCTGTGTTCGCAAACCTGAGCTCGAGAGTGTGCTAGTAACAGCCAGTCGTCGAGATAGTTCAGGATGCGAACCCCGTGTTCGCGAAGGGGAACAAGGGCTGCCTCGACGATCTTCGTGAAGACGCGAGGGGACAGAGCTAACCCGAATGGGAGAACGGCGTACTGGTATGCCTGGCCTCGAAGGCAAACCGAAGAAACGGTCTGTGTCGAGGGAGAATGGAGACATGGAAGTACGCGTCCTTCAGGTCGATCGCTGCAAACCAATCCTGATACCGAACACATTCGAAAATGCGTTTGGCCGTGAGCATTTTGAACGGTAGTCGATGGAGAGAACGGTTCAAAATGCGCAGGTCCAGGATCGGTCGTAACCCACCGGTCTTTCTTGGGGACAATGAAGTAGGGGCTGTAAACCCGGACCTCACCTCGGCTGGAGGGACCGTCTCGATTGCACCCTTCGCCAGCAGGGTCGCAATCTCCGCTCTCAAGACTGGGGCATTGCCACCAACCATCGTGGAGCGAACTCCCCTGAAGCGGGGAAGAGACCGTGCGAACTGAATCGCGTAGCCGAATCCGATCGTTCTGATGACCCAGCGGGAACCCCGGGAAGCGCTAGCCAGGCTTCCAGGAAGTGAGCCAACGGGGTCATGCGAACCACAGACGTCCCCCCGGAGGGGCAGCGAGGCGGGTCGACCGGCATGCGTGCAGGAGTTACCCCGTCCGGATGCACCGTCGAAACCCGCTCCCCGACAGAAGAGACCAGGGAAGGCAGAGCGTTCCACGGGGGTCTGTTCTGCCGGGGGTCTGGCGACAGAGGGGGAAGGGATTGGCGTAGCCCGGGGACGACACACGCACCCTTCCGCGCCCTCCGAGACAGAGAGGAATGAACGGGGCGACGCACTGGACGTCGTGCGCGCTCATTCCAGTCTGTGTGCTCAATGACAGTGTCAGCTTTTCCTCAACCAGCTCAGGGAGCTAGCTAGAACAAAAGATTCTCCACCGGCCCTCCACCGGGGAAGGAGGGGCCCTGCCACCGCCTCCTGAGAAAAACCATGACACTATCACTGAGCGGCCCGCCTCAGGAACATCGCTTCGCCTGGCGTCTAGCGGGGCACGCGGCCTGAGGGGGGGCTCTTTTCTTGGGACGCTTACCTGTGGCCTCCTCCGCGACGCGAACCGGCTGAAGGCTGCTGCTGGGGCCGCGTGGGAGGGAAGGGAGCCGCAGGGGGGCGTCCTCGGCGGCGAGCTGGCGGAGGCGTCCGAGCCGACGGCTGGTTGGAGGCAGCAGCTGGCCGTCGGGGCAGAGAAACCGCCTTCGTCTGCTCCTAGGCGGTCGAGAAGTGCTGGGCAAAGTCCTGGACCGCACCGCCGAACACCTGACCAAGGGAGCGAGCGACCGCCTCCGTGACCCGTTTAAGGACAAGGTAGGCGACAGGCTCGCAGCTCGCTTGGTCCGTCACCTCCTCGTGCACATTCCTGAGCAGCTAGCTTTGTAGGTGCTCATCATATGCAGGGCGGAGGCTGCCTGTCCCGCCGCTCTACAGAATCGCGCCGCCATAGACGACGAGAACCCATAGGCTTTGGAGGGGCATCTGAGAGCAACCGCCGGTTGACCGGGGGAGCCCCAGCGTACCCACAGACAGCCGCATCGCCGAGGGAGGAAGGGCGGGGAACTAAGCACGCTTTTTTATTTTTATTATTATTTTATTTTATTTATTTATTTTTTAGTGCGTGTCAGTTCCGCATGCAACTCGGGGAAAAAAAGGAAATTGGGGTTGGCCGTGGCCGTAAGGCGGCAGCGTTACCCAAAAACCAATTATTCAGCCGCGAGAGATCGGGATGGGGCGGAGTTCCACCCCCACCCGATGCTCACGGACGCCCGAGATAGCACGGCCATCATCGCGGGATCAGACACGGCGGCGCTGACGCTCCCGAGGGAGGCAACGCGGCCGCATCCTCACTTCCCGAGGAGTCAAGCCCGCCTAGTGATGCTGTGATCGACATCGCATCATCATCTGGAGCGCTGCCCGAAGCAGCCGGTGCCACCGAAGAAGCAACCGACTGAATGACGAACTAACGCTCGCTGGCTCTCGCACTGAGGAGGCGGGAGGTGTGGCCCGAGGAATCGTCGGGGCTTTTCCCACACCATCACCGTAAAATCACCAGGTCCCCGGTCGACGGGCCCCCTATGGAGGAAACCGATCGAGCGGGGGACCGGGACTCTCACTCAAGTCAGATCATTGAGTCTCGACCTCAGTGTAGAGATGGTCATGTTCCCACAGAAGGAAAATGAGTCATCCACGAACGCTGCTGCTGCATGCTGAAATGCCCAGGCATACAAAGCAGCGATCGTGACCATCAGATGACGACAGAAAATCACCACACCCAGAAGAGCACGGGCGAACCGTCTTTAAAAAGACGTGCGCGTGCAGCTCTTTCAATGAGAGGAGGAAATTCACTCTTTCAGCGCTGAAGCGACCAGGGAGAAGCGCAAAGTCTGGCAGACCACTGCTCAGATCGCAGGCGATGCAGAATCTCGCTGGGTACCCGCCGTCACACCAACACTGAAGAGGACGCTCGTCTCGAAGAGTCTTGAACAGTGCTTTCAGGAGTGAAGAGGTTCTCTTGGCTCCGCGAAAACATACTGCGGTTGCGTTCACTTCCTCCTTTTATACTCACGGAGTAGGGCGGAGTACGCTATGCAAAATTCCGCAGCCCCAGGCATTGCATGCCATTGGCTCGTGTTTAAATACTCGAAGAGGATTGGCTTTCTATGCGAAACCCCAATCTCCGTCACTTCTGACGTAACTCGAAGTGACTACGAAAGGGAATCATGTTACTTACCGTCACAGTATACCTTAATGACAGAATAACAATTTCTAATCAGGATAAAAAAAAAAACAGCAAAAAAATTAT
>NW_024121555.1:185201-234459 GCF_016745375.1 Pimephales promelas
TAAATCAAATTATTTTATTCAAAGGCAAGTTACGCTATCAGCATCATAAAACATTTAAGTGACAGCAAGAGGAGCAAATTGGTGTTTTTCTGGCAAGAAAAGAACTGTCTATTCAACAGACCACATCAATTACATTTGCTTTGTTAGAAGATATCAGCTTTCTGTCTACTCTCACTCTAAAATGTGGCAAACAGGTTCTGCCAGGTTCATGACAGGTCATGGTAACATCCCAGCTGTTCGTTTCTTCCCTTTATTAAGTGCGTTCCACACGCTACATAATGGCACACTAGAGCCATGGTTCCCTCCAAAGTCCCTCTTGAAGAGCTCTGCCGTCGGCCCTTCGAGGGAGTAGGGCATAGGGAAGCTCACAAGCTATAAGCACGTCACATGCTTATTGCTCGTGAAAGGTCCCTTACCTGACCATGTTTCGGTCACATGGTCCGGAAAGAGATAGAAGATTGTAACTGTTGCTCTGGCCCTTCTTTGCTCAGGGTCTTTCTTCTTTTTTCTTCAGTCTCTCTCCCTCTCTCTGGTAACATTATATATATATATATATATATATATATATATATATATATATATATATATATATATATATATATATATATGCTGGGTACAATTATATTTGTATCATCTCATTCATCTATTTTGAGTATAACCATATTATCATTAAACCCTTTAACCCTCTGGGGACCAAGGTGTTTTTGGGGTCCTTGAGATGTTCTGACACAATATCTTGTAGGGCACAATGTCTTGTAGGCCAAATGTATAGATTGTCCAATTTTAATTTGGCATAGGCTAACAGTTTTACTGATTTAAACAAAATTAGTTTTTCGGAGTAAAGTTCATAAATTATTGTTCTTTCCCATATGATTTTGTAAAGCTATGTTGAGACATCTGTCCCTCTAGGGAGGTTCAGCCAGGGAAAATACAAGAACATTTTGTACATTTTATGGTTAAATGCATCAATCTGGTGCGCTTTGAGAGCTCAAAATTAAGAGCTTTAACCGGCTTCAACCCATGAACTGTGACATTGAACAAAGGAAAGCCTCGACTTGTACCTGGACATTAAAGAGGGATCAAACATCTTTTTAGTTATGATATAATCCTCTGTTTTGGGATGCCAAACGATTATTATAATAGAATAGAAACTTTATTTGTCATTGTAGTTATACAACGAAATTGTTTGGTAGCTCACAGAGGACAGCAGCCATAAAAGACATAACACACATAACATAATAAAAGTATAAACTATAAAATAAAAGAATAAATCTTAATAAGTTAAAAAAGACACTTAGTCTAATAAATAAACAAGATAAATATAATAATTTAGTGTCAACATTAGTGTCCAATAAGAATATTTCGTGTATTAGCAGTGAACAAAAGAGGGAAAAGAGAAGAATTTTCACTCTTTATGTGTTGGAGGGATGGCACAGTCTACTAGCCTGGTTCAACCAGACTCTAGTTCATTTCATTTCCACATAGAGTCTGGAACCGCTCCATTGAGAAACGTTTACTTCCTTGTAGGCGGGTTCACTATTAAAGTTCAAATCTATTGGATCTGCCCAAAGTCACTCACGATCTGCCATAGCCAATCGCTAACGGGGTGTCGTGAGTGACGTATGTCACGCGCCGAAATGGCTGGAAACAACAAGTCCGAATGATCAGAGGATTATGTTTACAATAGGATTTCAGTCAACGAGCGCCGCAGGTTTTGTTAATCTAGGAACAATTATTAATTCGAAATGTATATTTGACATGAAGGACAGTGATATATTCATTCAACGGTGGAAGCTGTGTCTAATCATTACAAATACGCAGCTGTGGTCGTTTTCTGATCTGCCCCAAATGCTGTAGCAGCGAATGATCAGTCTGTCTCTATCTGCAGATGTGTAATAAACAACAATTTTTCATATTACGTCTTATTGTTTCTTAATTACCTTAATTATGGTCTTCAAAGTATGTGTTTGTACATTCATCACAAGAATCAGTAAATTTACAGTTGGGAATATGAGCGACTGACATGACTCCTGAGCGGATCTTCAACAATAGTTTAGCAGCCAGGACTCGGGGCTTCCGAACACCGCGAACACCAGGCTAAACCGTCCGTCGGTCATCGTGCACGAGCTGCCCAGCACAAACTTCCAAACTTTCTGCCTCCTTCACTTGGTCCTCAGTTGTGCAACAAGAGGTGAGACAACAACAATCCGGCTTTAAATTCTGTATATTCGGCAGTTTCTTTTCCAACAACGATCGGACCGAATAGCTTTTCTCACGTCTTTCTCCGCTGCCATTACTGAACTGAAACCGACGCACTACATCAACGTCATCTTTCTCAGCCACTCCCTCTATTCGCTGATTGGTCCTACAAAAAATTGATTTCTGGAAACCTAAGGATATGGAGCGATCCCAGACGTAGTACAGAAGTAAAATGAAATTGAGCGGAAGTGCGTAGGAGGGCGCAGCCAGGCTAACAGTCTACAGCTCTGGGGGAAAAGCTGTTCTTCAGTCTGTTTGTACGAGTTCTTAGTGTTCTATATCTTTTCCCTGATGGAAGGGATACAAAAAGACTATGTCCAGGGTGAGTTGAATACTTGATAATATCGCTAGCTCGCTTTCGTATAGGTGGCTATCATAGATCACATCAAGGGTGGGCAGCTATCTATGATCCTCTGAGCAGATTTGACTATCGTGGTCAAAGCTCGTCGGTTTTCTGCAGTGCAGCTGGAATACCACACTGTGATGCAGTAACAGAGGATGCTCTCTATTGTGCTCCTATAAAAATTTACTAAAAGCTGTGTCGTTTTTTGTTTTTTTTACTAAAAAAAGTACTAAGTACGTTTTTTTTTTTTAGTAAAAGTTTTTACTAATTTACTAAAAACTTTTGTTTGTTTTTTTAGTTTTCTTAGGAAAAAGAGTTTCTGCTGTGCTTTCTTCACTAAGTATGATGTATTAGTGGCCCATGTGAGGTCTTTTGTTATGTGTATACCCAGGAATTTAATGTCATTCACCATTTTTTTATTTTATTTTTATTGACGTTGCAAGACATAAATACATATTTGGTCATATTATACAACATATTTGTCCTTGTCCTACATCATCATTTTTCAAAACGAAACAGAAAATCAATAAAAAACAAAATTAATAATAGAACGGGAAATAAAATGGTAGCAAGAACAAAAACAGGGGAGTGCCTCAGGTATTATGTTTCAGACAAAGTCTGATCTTTTTGTTCGAATAAATTTCAAGAATCCATTCCACAACCTCTTGAATTTATCCATTTCAAGTCTACAAGTGGAAGTCAGTTTCTCCATAACATTTATATCATGCATCACATCAACCCAATTTTCCTTTCTTGGCGCTTCCACCTTTAGCCATTTCCTAGTAATTGCCTTTTTTCCTGCTAGTAACATGATTTTAAACATTTTCCAATTCAGATTCTTTTTACCTTGCATATTAAGTCTTCCCAAATAAAGTGTGTCAAAAGTGAAAGGTAGATTAATCTGTAAAATCTTGTCCATGCATTGTTTAAGTTCCATCCAATAATTCACCATCAAAGGACAACTCCAAAAAATATGAACATGATTTGCAAGCCTCCGGGAGGCATTTATTAAATTAAATAAACATAAAATGTCCAAAAAGGGGGAAATAAAGTGTTAAAATAAAAGGGGATCTGGTGTCCTCGTTGTGCCAGGGAATGAATAAATGCTTCCGATTGTCCATTGCGTTCAAGAAATCAACACATTGGTCTGTGATTGGCTACATTGCTCAACACTGCAAACATGTTATAAATAAAAACTGGCCTGTAAATCGTTTCTATTTTGTTTTAGTTCTTCTTGCTTTTTCGGCAAAAGATGAATATCATTTTATTTGTCTTTAGATGTTTTATTCATAGATAAAAACATAAAACAAAATTATGACGTGGTATGAACTCAAATACATAAACATGGCGCTTACCAACAGTGGTTACAGGGAAACAAAACTTGACAAAGACATGGCAACCATGAGGGCTTAAATACACACAAGGCTAATGACAAGACAAGGGACACCTGAGAACAATGAAACAATGAACCAATGACACATCAGAAAAGGGAAAATATGGCAGCATCACATGATGACTAACAGGGGAATCAAATGACAAGACACAGGAACATTACATAAACAAAACCCCAAACGTGACAGATCGCTCCGTCTAAGGGTGGCTACCAACGTCCAACAAAACCAAAAAAGAAAAATATAATTCCAGGAGGGTGGTGGAGCATAGGAGGTCTTGGGAGACAGATGGTGGGCCAGCCCCATGCAGGGGAACACAACTTGGGATGTGGATGGGCCTGGGTTGTGGTATAGCGTGGGCAAACCTAGGCCGTGGGTGGACCTGGGCAGAAAGCCAGGGCGGGGCAGGATGTGCGGGTCATGGGCTGGAACAGAAAACGGCTCAGACTAAGGAACATGGACAGGTTCAGGAACAGGCGGGCTGGCGGCGGTCATCTTGTCTGAGGGCTCAGGTTACGTAGTGGCGGCCATCTTGGCTGGAGGAAAACTCTCAGATGTGCCAACTGGGGCGAGAGCTCATTGGCTGGAGCCAATGTGTGTGCTGCCCACACACACAAAATTGCTGTGCCGACTTTCATAAGTGCTATGTTATCCAGAGCTGACTCAGGCACAGCGGCCATCTTGTCCGAAGACACAGGCATGGTGAACAGTCTCTGGCTCAGAAGGCATGACGTGAACCGTCTCTGGATCGGGAGGCATGATATGAATAAGCTCAGGCTTGCCAGAACTTACATGAACAAGCCCTGGCTCGGCAGGACTGATGTGAACAAGCTCAGACTCGACAGGCATGATGTGAAGAAGCTCAGGTTCATCAGACCTAACGTAAAGAGACTCTTACTAAAGAGACTCAGACTAGGCAGACATGACGTGAAGAGAATCAGGCTTGGCAGGCATGACGTGCAGTGACTCATGCTTGGCAGGAATGACGTGAAGGCCCCATTTACACTGCATGGTTCAAGTGATTTTCTCAGATCAGATTCAGGCCTCACTCATATGTGGGAATAAATCGGATATGAATCAGATACGTGCATTTGTGTGTGCCATGTAAGCAGACAAATCAGATATTCCCCAGTAAATGTGAGTCGTACGTCAAAAAAAAAGTGACGTCAACTTCTGAGATCCCGACTTAATATAGGCGCGATGGAGGACGAAGGATACACACAGTGGAGCAATGTGGAGGTTTTATGTCTTTTGAGTGTTTGGGGCGATGAGTGCAGGCAAAAATGTAACAGAAATAAATCCGTTTTTCACGAGATATGGGAAGGCACGGTTTTAAGCGCTCGTGGCTACAGTGCCAACAAGGGCTCTCCTCTTTTTCTCCGCCGTACGAGACCAATGTTTTGCTGACTTTTTTGATGATTTTCAAAATATTGTGGAAAGCAAAACACTGCATAATTTTATTTGCATCTGCATGCGTTGCATTTCGTGCTGTTTTACTCCCTTTTCCGGGTCAGAACGTCTGCATTTGGTAGTTTCAGCAGTGTATAGTGTAAATGCAAAAATCGGATACTGGTCACTTTTAAAAGATGATGTAAGCAGGTCGTCAAAAATATAGGATATAGTCAGAAAATCGGATTTGGGCATCAAGAATAGTGATGTGTCGTTCATGAACGATTCGTTCATTTTGAATGAATCTTTGATATGACTACCAAGTTGTCTCAGGGAGTGATTCATTTCGTTCATGTTGTGTTACCCGCGCATGCGCATTGCGCAACATATGGATTCTGAATCTGTACTGGAAACAGAAATGATTAGTTCATCTCTCGAGTCTCGAGTTCGGGTTAGAGGCGAGTCCAAGTCTTTTGTTCTTCCTGTCAGTCCCATAGAGCCTATGTGGTCAGTACTGGAAAGAGAAATGATTAATTCATCTCTCGAGTTCGGGTTCGGCGGGTCCGAGTCTTTCGTTCTTCCTGTCAGTCCCATTGAGCCTATGCTGCCAGACCACCGGAAAGAGAAATGATTAGTTCATTTGAGTCTTCGGGTTTGAGTCCTTCGTTCTTTAGTCACGTGAATTGTCACCGTATTGAATAGCCAAATTCACAAACTTTTTACAAACTAATTCACAAACTTTTTACAAACAAGCTCGTAGATGATGTATAATATAATAGTAGTTAATTAATGTACAATATATAATAAAACACACCACAGATGCATAATATAAAAAAGAGACGGACAGGGACAATAATAGGGAATACGGAATAATGGAACCTTTGTTTATAATGTTTATTGAACATATTTTGTATTTTAATGCCTATATAACACAATATACATTCAGACGCAGTCAATAATACGAATCTAATGTTGTATTTGATGCGAGACCCGTGGCCACGTGAGAAAAGAACGACGGACTCAAACTCGAAGACTCAAATGAACTAATCATTCCCCTTTCCGGTACTAAAAGCATAGACTTAATGGGACTGTCAGGAAGAACGAAAGACTCGGACCCAGCCAAACCCAAACTCGAGAGATGAACTAATCATTTCTCTTTCCGGTGCTGACAACATAGGCTCTATGGGACTGACAGGAAGAACGAAAGACTCGGACCCGGCCGAACCCGAACTCGAGACTCGAGAGATGAACTAATCTTTAATCTTTCTCGTCCTGCTATATCGCATGGCACGGCCCAGCTGACAGCACAGATCAGAGTCAGACACTGACGAGTCAACAGCTAACGTCTCGAGACATGAGAGGAGGAGAACAAACCTGATAAATATGAAGTTGCAAAGAAAAGAACGTCTCGGATCAGGAGGTGAGGTGAACTATAACAGGGTCAGACTGCAATAGCCTGAACTTGAGACCCAGCAACTAATTAATACAGTTATTTCAGTTGCTTTTGGCTTTGGCTGCATTACCCTATTATTTATGTTATTTTTACAAATGTAATTGTAACAAAGTTCAGGGAAGAAGGAGGCAGGAACCGGATCATAATAATAAAATAAACCTTTATTTAAATAAAATAAACAAACAAAATACCTGCCAGCAGCCCCTCACGGACGACTGCTGGCTACCCAAAATAAAACATAAATACCGGCCAGCAGCCCCTCACGGACGACTGCTGGCTTACCAAATAAAATATAAAATACAAATAAAAGCAGGCCTGTTCCTCTCTCGATCATCCACTCCGTCGCTCCCCCTTTATGGCTCCGCTCCTTCGTGAGAGATGCGAGACCGGTGTGCCTCGCACGTGCTGCTCATTAGCAATCGCACCACCGGCCTCGCGACTTTCTCTCACGTCCCTCGGCCGTCCTGCTCACCACATACCCCCATCACCCCTCACAGGCCGGGGGGTACACCCGAGACTGTGCCTACTTCCCTCCCGGCGGCGGCGATCCCTGGGGGGTATGGATCGACGAGCCGAGGGAAACGGAGACGGAAGCCTGAGGAGCGACGGACACGAGAGAGGGGAGAGAGGAAAAAAAAAAAAAATAGTCCGGCTCCCACAACGCGCTGCCATCTTGTCCCTCACCAGCTGGGCGATCTCCTCCGCGGTGCCCGGCGGCGACGCTGGATGGCCCTCGGTGAACGCCTCGACGCTCCCCCGCCCCCGGTGGACGGCGACGGCTCTTCGGGTGCCTTGGGCAGACAGCAGGAGTCCCCCGCTCCCTGCTCCTCCCCTTCACTGGCGGATGGCAGCAGGCTCCGGCCCACGGCAAGCGGCGGTGACTCCTCTCCCTCCCGAACGGCAGCCGCCCCTCCATTTTCCAGGCGGTCGGCGGCGAGCTCGGGCGTCCCACCGGCAACTCATCCCAGCGCCCCGCCTCGAGCGTCCATGGCCGCGAGTCCCCCGCTCCCTGCTCCTCCCCTTATGCGGCGGACGGCAGCAGGCTCCGGCCCACGGCGAGCGGCGGCGACTCGCGCACCATGCTCGATGGCACCGCGGATTCCCCACAGCGGCGAGGACCCTCGGACAGCGCGTTCCTCCCTCTTCCCGGGTTTCGGCACCAGTGTAACAAAGTTCAAGGAAGAAGGAGGCAGGAACCGGATCATAATAATAAAATAAACCTTTATTTAAATAAAATAAACAAACAAAATACCTGCCAGCAGCCCCTCACGGACGACTGCTGGCTTACCAAATAAAATATAAAATACAAATAAAAGCAGGCCTGTTCCTCTCTCGATCATCCACTCCGTCGCTCCCCCTTTATGGCTCCGCTCCTTCGTGAGAGATGCGAGACCGGTGTGCCTCGCAGGTGCTGCTCATTAGCAATCGCACCACCGGCCTCGCGACTTTCTCTCACGTCCCTCGGCCGTCCTGCTCACCACAGTAATTAAGATTTTCGTAAGTACTAGATGTTTTGGGATATTTAACATGACATTTTAATTATATAATTATGAAATGAACTAAATGACTCGATAAAAGATTTGTTCATTTTACTGAACGAGACTCAAAGATTCGAGTCAGTAAAATGATCAGAACTTCCCATCACTAATCAAGAACTGCAGTGTAAATGCAGCCGAAGTGACTCAGGCTTGGCAGGCATGACATAAAGTGGCTCTACCACAGTAAACGAGGAGCTGCTCCAAAAAAGGGCATAGTCAATATATTCCTCTAGGGAAAAAACTTATTTTCCCCCCTGGCAGTCCCTAACATAAGGGTTCGTGTAGTTCAAACCTAAAAATGTCTTTTGAAGCCATATCATTAAAATCCACCTGGCAGTATAGTCCACAAAATTCCTCCACATACAGTGGGGAGAACAAGTATTTGATACACTGACAATGTTGCAGTTTTTTTTTTCCACTTACAAAGCATGTAGAAGTCTGTAATTTCAACTGTGAGTGACGGGATCTAAAGCAAATATCCAGAAAATCCCATTGTATGATATTTAAGTAATTCATTTGCATTTTTGATTGCATGACATTGTCAATCACCTACCAACCAGTAAGAATTTCGGCTCTCACAGACCTGTTAGTTTCTCTTTAAGAAACCCTCCTGTTCTCCATTTATGACCTGTTGACTCCAACTTCTCCACAATGGCCAAGACCAGAGAGCTGTGTAAGGACATCAGGGATAAAATTCTAGATCTGCACAAGGCTGAGATAGGCTACAGGACAATGGGCAAGCAGCTTGGTGAGAAGGCAACAACAGTTGGCACAATCATTAGAAAATGGAAGAAGTTCGAGATGACGGTCAATCTCCCTCGGTCTGGGGCTCCATGCAAGATCTCACCTCGTGATGAATCAATGATGAGGAAGAATAGGGATCAGCCCAGAACTATATGGCAGGACCTGGTCAATGACCTGAAGAGAGCTGGGACCACAGTCTCAAAGAAAACCATTAGTGACACTACGCTGTCATGGTTTAAAATGACCCCCTGCTCAAACCAACGCATGTCCAGTCCCGTCTAAAGTTTGCCAATGACCATCTGGATGATCCAGAGGAGAAATGGGAGAACGTCATGGGGGCATGAGGAGGCAAAAATAGAGCTAAACTCCACTTGCCGTGTTTGGAGGAAGAAGGATGAGTACAACTCCAAGAAAACCATCCCAACTGTACAGCATGGAGGTGGAAACATCATTCTTTGGGGATGCTTTTCTGCAAAGGGGACAGGACGACTGCACCGTATTGAGGGGAGGATAGACGGAGCCATGTATCGCGAGATCTTGGCCAACAACCTTCTTCCCTCAGTAAGAGCATTGAAGATGGGTCGTGGCTGGGTCTTCCAGCATGACAACGACCCGAAACACACAGCCAAGCCAACTAAGGAGTGGCTCATAAGAAGCATCTCAAGGTCCTGGAGTGACCTTGCCAGTCTTCAGACCTGAACCCAATAAAAAATATTTGGAGGAAGTTGAAAGTCCGTATTGCTCAGCGACAGCCCCGAAACCTGAAGGATCTGGAGGTCTGTTTGGAGGAGTGGGCCAAAATCCATGCTACAGTGTGTGCAAACCTGGTCAAGAACTACAGGAAACATATGATCTCTGTAATTGCAAACAAAGGTTTCTGTGCCAAATATGAAGGTCTGCAGTTCTGATATATCAAATACTAATGTCATTCAATAAAATGCAAATGAATGAAAAATTTGATTATCTGGATTTTTGTTTTAGATTCCATCACTCACAGTTGAAGAGTACCTATTATAAAAATGACATACTTCTACATGCTATGAAAGTGGGAAAACCTGCAAAATCGCAGGGTATCAAATACTTGTTCTACCCACTGTATGTTTCTTGGGGTTGGTTCTGGCGTAGATTTAGGAGGGCAACTGATGGGTTCATTGTTGACGGTCAAGATTTCTGTAATGGATCCACTGAAGACAAGTTTCAAGAAAACCCAAGTGAAGTTTATTTATAAACAAAACAAGATCAAAACATAAAACAAAAGCGTGACGTGGCATGAACACAAAAAAATTACCATGACCACCCATGGTTACAAGGAAACAAAACTTGACAAAGACACATGGCAACCATGAGGGCTTAAATACACACAAGACTAATGACAAGACAAGGGACTCCTGTGAGCAATGGCAATATGAAACAATGAACCAATGACAACAGCTCAGGTACACTTAGTCCAATATACAATGTGGTCATTTTGTTGGTAGTTGGTAAGACAACAAGGCTCTTCAAAAGGTTTTTTTTTTCATTTAGGATGAGGAGTGTTCACCAAGCAAATAGTGGATTTTGTGGTTGAATATAAAGGCCTATTCACACAGGAACAAGAATCTTTTGAGAGGGTTTCTTTTTGACTTTCCATGGAAAGGACTTTCCATTGTGGTGGTTATTGATTTTTATCCTTTATTGTAGTACATTGATACTGCATTCTAATACACACATAATATAATGACAACAACTTGCAATATAGGCCCGGTTTCATATGACACACTTTATGTTCACATGTGTAAGGCCCGGCTTTATAAACACAATGGAGGCCATTCGATCAGCGGGTAAAGGAATGTCTGTCTTTCCTTGTGACAATTTGGTTTGTCATGCATCATGTCAATTTCAGTTCTACTTCTAAGATAATAGATACCTCTTTTCAAATGTAAACTGGGGTTGTCATATAATTTTGTCCATCTTCCTAATTCTAGTTTTGACTTCTAATGTTTTAGGAATTCGGCCCAAATCCAAAATTTCACTTGCACTGCACTGCGATAGTGAAAGTCCAAAGTTTCAACTCAAAACCATTTTTTATTCATGATTATTAATGCATTGCATATAATAATAAAAATTCATTACATTTATATGGCGCTTTTCTAGGCACTCAAAGCGCAAAATGTAAGAAAAGAGATCGACTTGGTATTGTTAGACCTCCAGAAAGCAATTGACACCATTGACCATCAGCAAATGATTAAACTCAAAGTCCTTGGTTTTATCAGTATGGCATGTGAATGGATTTGATCACACTTGACTGAGAAGTATCAAAGAGTTGATATTAATGGAATTCTGTCTGAGGCTAGAGAAATAACATGTGGGGTACCACAGGGCAGTGTCCTGGGTCCATTGTTGTTTCTCTTGTATATGAAATCTGTTTGCAATTGTAATCTTTTTCTCTATGCAGATGATTCAGCATTGGTGTTCTCCCATAAGGACATAAAAGTTACTGAGAACCATTTAAGTGATGAGTTAAAGAATATAAGCGAATGGTTGATTGAGAATAAAATGTCTTTGCATTAAGGGAAAACTGAATCTATTCTATTTGGTTCAAAAATAAGGTTGAGTAGGACTCAACAGACTGAGTGGTACCCAGATTAAAGTTAAAAATTGTGTCAAATATTTAGGCTGTGATTTAGATTGTTCTTTGAGTGGTGAAAGTATGGGTCAAATGGTTATTATAAAAGTGAACCAAATAATTAAATTTCTGGCACGTAAGGCTCATTTCTTTAAATAAAGAAACTTTACAAATGTTAGCAAATGCGTTGATTCAGCCTCACTTCGATTATGCCAGTACTTTATGGTACAGCAGTACCCCCAAGAGGATAAAAGTTCAACTGCAAACAGCAAAGAATAAATTAGCCAGGTTGATTTTAGACCTTTACATAGGAATCATGTCGGCTCTTCTGAATTTAAGAATTTAAAATGGCTGACAGTTGAAAATAGGGTGAGACAGCTGAAACTGAGATTAACAAGGAAGATTTTGTATAGGAAGGAGCCAAAGTATTTTTTAAGATTATTTTAAGCTTATTATTTTAAGGAACTCTCATAGCTACTCAACTAGTGGCAGTGCCACAGACATGGTGCCTTGTAGATTTAAGAGTTGTTCTGGGCAAAACACCTTTTTGTACGTGGCAGCAATGGAATGGAATAAAGATCAAGTTAAGCCGTCAGATCGCTGTTTTAATCAAGCATGTGGCGATTGGTTGCTAAATGCTAATTTGACTTAGTTTTTATGTAGTACTAATGAATATTTATCTTGATGTGTAGGCTATGTATTTGTGTTTATTATGGTTTATACAGGGTACTCTGGATCTGTAGCTTGCTTGCCATCTTTATCTTTATTAGATACAGCGAGGACCACAATGGAAATAAGTTTTGTAACTTTCTTGTGTTATCCTCGACAGTTCTTATAAATGTATACTGTCATTGTGATGGCATCTTATGCATTTATTTTATTTTTATTTTACTGTCTAATAAACCAAACTCAACAGATTGTAACATTTATACAGTATATGTATTTGTTAAATGTATTGCACCCTTATACATTGTATTACGGTACCCGACTACCCGTATTGTTCTATTAGAAGGTATACGTGTATGTACGTGATGACGTTACGTTCTTCTTTACGTCTCATGCTTCTGAATTGAGAAAAACATGTGAACTGATCGTTGATGTTCAAGTGATGCTTTCTAATAAAATCCTGCAAGAGGATAAACAGCACTTAACGTTTCGTTTGTTTTTCCTGAACAAGAGTGAGGGTGAATGCGCACTCGGATGCTCAACAGGTTATGGGCCCAGGAACGGAAACAAATGAGCGTGAGTAAAGACAGACGCGACGTATTACGCGTTCTATGAAGCTAAAGAAGCAGCTAAATAAAGTGTCCTAGGAAGAAAAATCGGAGGGAAAATGGCAAACAGAGCGGTAGGAATCCTAGCAAATCAATCTTTGTTTGATGGATCCGAAGATAAATATGATCTTTGGGAAACGAGATTCTTAAGTTGTTTACACACTCTAAAGTTAAAAGAGACCATTTTGCATGAGCCCACTGGTGCTGACGCGGAACAGCTAGCCGAAGACAGACGGAAGAATGCTGATTGTTATGCTGAACTTGTAAGACTGATAGATGATAAAAGCCTATCACTGATAAGACATGAAGCTGCTGACGATGGCAGGAAAGCCCTTAAAATACTGAAAGAGCATTATTCGGGGAAAAGCAAGCCACGGATAATAAATATGTACACATCGTTAACTCAACTGCACATGGCGGACAACGAGAGTGTTACTGACTACTTAATAAGAGCAGAAAACATCATCACAGCACTGAGAGATGCAGGAGAAGCCATGAGTGATGGATTAACCATAGCAATGATTCTCCGTGGATTACCAGATATTTTCAAACCGCTAGCCGTCCACATAACACAGAATGAGGACGACGTTACGTTCACAGATTTTAAGAGAAGACTGCGAATCTACGAAGAGGCGGAGAAAATGAAAGGAACTGAATCCACAGATAATGTGATGAAGACACAGACGAGACAAGGAAAAGCTCCACTCAGGTACCACACAAAAGAAAGAAAAGAGGAAGACACTAATGTGACATGTTACAAATGTGGAATAAAGGGACACAGAGCGAGAAAGTGTTACAAGAGAGTGTGGTGCAGTCATTGTAAAAATAGTACACACGCGGAGTTCCTGTGCAAGAAAAAGGGTAGCCAAGATGGCGTCAGAAAGGTGACAGACGAATATGTTAATGACCAAGATCATCTCTTCAAAGCTGAACACTCAGAATATGAAAAACCACAGAACAAAGTGAAGATGAAAGGCATCATGGTAGACGCAGGAGCGACGTCACACATTGTGAGCAACATCACAAAATTCAGAAGTTTTGATAGCTCATTTCAACCAGAGACTCATTCAGTAGAATTAGCCGACGGTACGAAGTGCAGTGGAATGGCGCAACAAAGAGGAACTGCAGTGATTTATCTCATAGATGATGCTGGAAAGCAGCACACTGCACAGCTACGGGACGCACTATACATGCCTTCATACCCACATGACATTTTCTCGGTAGCTAGAGCAACAAATGGAAGATCAACAGTCATTTTCAAAAAGGGAGACAGCCACTTGATTACCAAAGACGGAAGCAGGTTTGATATACATGAAAGTGGAAACTTGTACTATTTACCAACACTAGAAGAGGGCGTTGACCAGTGCAAAGTGTGTCATGATTTACAAACCTGGCATGAAATTTTGGGACATTGTAATCATGAAGATGTACTAAAGCTACAAGGTGTAGTAAGAGGCATGGAGATAAAAGGAAACAAAATGAGACCGGAACAGTTATGTGAAGTGTGTACAAAAGGAAAATTCACGCAGACCAGAAACCGGGAGCCAGACAGAAAAGCAAAGAAACCTCTGGAACTGATTCACACGGATCTGGCCGGCCCAATGCCAACACCGAGCAAAGAAGGACACAGATATGTACAGTCGTTTACAGATGACTATTCAGGTACAATGTTCGTGTACTTCCTGAAAACTAAAGGTGACACAATACAAGCTACTGAGAAGTTTTTAGCTGACATTGCACCTTTTGGAGAAACCAAGTGTATCCGTTCAGATAACGGCACTGAATTCATGAGTCGAGATTTCCAATCGCTGTTGACAAGGAGTAAGATCAGACATGAAACATCTGCACCTTATTCGCCACATCAGAATGGCACAGCGGAGAGAGGATGGAGAACACTTTTTGATATGAGCAGATGCTTGCTGATAGAGAGCGAATTGCCAGATGAGTTGTGGAACTACGCAATGCAAACATCAGCCTATGTGAGAAATAGGTGTTACAGCAGACGTACAAAGAAAACACCATATGAGTTATTCACAGGGAAAAAGCCAGATGTTTCGAAAATGCAGAAATTTGGATCAATATGTTTTGCTTACAAACAAGAGAAGAGCAAACTGGACTCAAGATGCGAACAAGGTGTTTTTATAGGCTACGACAAGAACAGCCCCGCCTATCTTGTATACTACCCTAACACCGCAAAAGTTCAAAAACACAGATTGGTGAAGTTCACGACACAGACAACCAGTGAAAGAGAAAAACAAACATCTGAGACACACACAAGGTATGAAAACTTGGTTTCAAATACCTTCAGCAGTGAAATCAGTGCCGCCGATAATGTGGAGGATGAACCAGATCATGGTGGTCAGAGTGATGTTTCAGAGACTTTACCCGAACAGGATGCTCCCAATCAGTCAGGTAGAGCAACAGAATCCGAGACCAGAAAGAATCCCCCAAGAACCAAGAAGAAGCCAGCTTACCTTCAAGATTTTGAAACGGAGGATGCTGAAGACAAATTGCAAACATGCATAGATTTTTGCTACAGGGCAGTATGTGATATACCTCAAACCTACCAGGATGCCGTAACATCAACAAAATCCAAGCAATGGAAGGATGCTATGGACAAAGAAATGCAATCATTGAAAGAGAACAAGACCTTCACACTCACCAAACTACCACCAGGAAAACAACCAGTCGGAGGAAGATGGGTCTACGCACTTAAGAGAGACATTGACGGATCTGAAAAGTACAAGGCAAGATTTGTGGCGAAAGGATACAGTCAGAAACAAGGGACTGACTATGATGAAACATTCTCCCCAACAGCTGACATGACAAGTGTGAGAATAGTTTTGCAGAAAGCAGCACAAGAAAACCTAATCCTGCACCAAATGGATGTCGAGACAGCTTACTTGCATGCCCCTATAGATCATGAAATCTATATGGAACAACCTGAGGGTTATGAGCAAAAATCTGAAAAAGATGGAAAATTAGTATGCATGCTAAAGAAATCTCTCTATGGCCTCAAGCAATCTGGTAGGAACTGGAACGCTTTGTTGCATATATGTTTGACTGAGAACGGTTTCACACAGAACCCAGCTGACAATTGCGTGTACACTAAAGAAAAGACAGATGAGAAAGTAATCCTGATAGTATGGGTGGATGATTTAATCCTAGCTGCTAACAGTGAAAGTGTTCTGGAAAGTGTAAAAGAAATGCTCACAAAAAGGTTCAAAATGAAAGACATGGGAAGGTTGAGACACTTCCTGGGAATAGATTTTGAACAAGCAGAGGGTCTAGTTAAAATGTCACAGGAAAGATATGTGAGAAGAATACTAGATCGTTTCAACATGCAGAACTGTAAACCAAGGGAAACCCCATGTGAACCAAAACTTGATTTTACAGAAAATGCAGAAAAAATGAAAGAGCCAAAGATGTTCAGGGAGGCAGTAGGAAGTTTGATATACTTGTCCACCTGTACTAGACCAGACCTGAGTTTTGTTGTCAGTAAATTGTCTCAGTATTTTGCTGAACCATCAGAACAGCACTGGAACACAGTTAAACATGTGTTCAGGTACCTTAAAGGTACAGCAGAACAGCAACTATGCTTCAGGAGAAATGACACAGAGAGTCTAGGTCTGAGAGTGTATAGTGACGCTGACTGGGCATCTGACACAAAAGACAGACGTAGTACTTCAGGGTACTGTGTTAATCTGAGTGAAGAAAGCTCTTTGATCTCATGGAAAACCAGAAAACAACCGACAGTAGCGTTATCTACTTGCGAAGCAGAGTACATGTCTTTAGCATCAGCCATGCAGGAATGTATCTACCTAGAACAGTTGCTTAAGGGTATGGACACATACAAATATGCACAAACAAAGGTGTTCGAAGACAACCAAGGTACCATTGCACTAGCCAGAAACCCAGTCTGTAGGCAAAGGTGCAAGCACATTGATATCAAATACCATTTCATAAGAGAAATTGTAAATGATGGCAAGGTTATCTTGGAATATTGTCCTACAGAGACAATGGTTGCTGACGTAATGACAAAGCCAGCCACCAAGCAGAAGTTAAAGAGGTTTAGTCGGGATATGTTTGGAGTTTAAAAGTGTAAAAATGTTTATATACATTCAATTTATGTAAAGGAGAAAATTTTATTTGGTGTTTAATTTGATGTTATAAAAATACAATGGGCTAAGAGTGAGTGGGGGTGTTAAATGTATTGCACCCTTATACATTGTATTACGGTACCCGACTACCCGTATTGTTCTATTAGAAGGTATACGTGTATGTACGTGATGACGTTACGTTCTTCTTTACGTCTCATGCTTCTGAATTGAGAAAAACATGTGAACTGATCGTTGATGTTCAAGTGATGCTTGCTAATAAAATCCTGCAAGAGGATAAACAGCACTTAACGTTTCGTTTGTTTTTCCTGAACAAGAGTGAGGGTGAATGCGCACTCGGATGCTCAACAGTATTCAACATGCTTTTGATGTTATTGGGTGAATATTTTTATTTATTTTTTAAAAGATGCTCAAGTCAAGTATATTTATATAGCGCTTTTCACAATATAGATTGCATCAAATCAGCTTCGCAGTATCAATCAAAACATAATAACAATGTTCGTTTCTTAGTGGAAAAACATCCACGTTTGGTAGAGCTGATTGGTTAAGTAAGGAATAATTGACGACAGGCTGTTGAATTATTAGAAAAATAATGCACACCCGAGGTGGTAATGCGGTCACGACGCGAAGCGGAGTTACACCTCGGGTGTGCATTATTTTTCGGATAATTCAACGGCCTGAAGTCAATTATTCCTCTTATACTACAGTTACCACACCTCAAAACATTGTTCAGATGATTCATATCAAGACGTTTGTCAAGTTTTTGATATTAAAGCGCTCTTGTATGTGGGTCTAATTTCTTACGCATCTAATCCCATGCCTCCGTTGCTAATTCCTAAACGTCATTTTAGAGTTTAGTAGTAACGGAGGTTTGAGCCACTGATAGCAGACTAATGTAATGATGGGGGACACACTTACAATTCACTGAAATATTCGAAGACCGACTGTTTCCATCGACTGTAGCAGGTCTTACTAAACACCAACTGTTTGAACACAGACTGACCACGCGTTTGGGCATGATCAGTCAGAAGTATCAAATTACATTCATAACTGGCCTTAGTAGGCCTAAACTAGTCTGTCCCGGCTTTATGCAGTTATTAATGCAGTTATTAGAGAGAGAGAGAGAGACATTGAAATAATGAGACAGAAAAGCATGTGCGTCAATATTATTATTTATTTATTAACTTCGTTTTAATTAATTTGTTCATTATTGTTTTCTATAATTGACAGTAGATAACCCAATAAATGAAACACACAAAGCACTTTTTTACAAGTTGGCCTAGCAATAATTATTTATTTGTTATATTATCTGGAATATTTATGAAATTACGTGCAGCAGAACTATTAATTTATTTATATAGCCTTCAGTTTAATTTTCTATTTAGCCTATTATAGATAGGACTATACTTTATTTATTAAAATTACACTGTATGTGTCACTTGATTGTGAAGTTAGACATCGAAAATTGCAGATCAAGCGCATGGGGCTGCATGTCTTCTCTTGGTATGAATTGTATCCTATTTTCCGTTAACTACGCGCAGTGATATGGAACTGTAATGCGGTTCAAACTTGCCTGAAACTACTTTAGCCGTGAAAATAATTGCACACCTTTAGAGCGTTCTCAACCAATCAGAATCAAGCGTTCAACAGCCCTGTAGTATAATTGATTTGAATATCCCCAACTGAGCAAGCCAAAGGCGACAGTGGCAAGGAACTGAAAAACTCCATCAGGTGACCCGATGGAGGAAAAAAAACCTTGGGAGAACCCAGGCTCAGTCGGGGGCCAGTTCTCCTCTGGCGTTTATGAACTAGAGGCCGAATTTACAGTAACTGTCACGTAAAAATGTATATGAATGTTTCTAAATAGACTTTAAACGTGAACCTGTGATAAATTGGTAGTAACAGCCCTGCTGATGACGTTCACATGCGCATTAAGAATTGATTCAATAGTTATGTGCGTTTGAATATATGCGCGCAGGTTTTTAAATTCCCTCATGCCTGAACAAACTTCTTGTCTAAAAATTTGATACAGATTTTCGAATCACTTCAGGGTAGGGACGCGAAACGAATTCACATCGCTTAATCTGTAGAGTGGGAAAGGGATCCTCCATAGGGAGAGGCTAGTTGGCACTTCAGCACTGCATTGTCATCGTCATCGTGTCCAGGCTAAGGTCCTCGCCAGATCTGGATACGGCCTGGATCCGGCAGGCTGCGGGAAAACCTCGGGATAAACAAAGACACTAATTAGCGTAGATGCCATTCTTCTTATGATGTAACGAGTACATCAAGATTTAATGTATTATCTTTATGCTAGGGCAAAGCGATCTGTCTTGAAGAAAGCTTTAACAATATGTTGTTGGGTGTGAAAGCGCTGAAGCCATTAAAGGAATGGTTTGTTGATGTCATCCAGTTTCCCTTCCAAAGCAAACGCAAACTCCACCATTGTTCCAATGTACATGCACTGCCGGTCAATGTTTCTTCAGAAAAAGAGCGGGAAACTGTCATTGTACTTGTTTGAAATTCAGTATTGACTGCACCCTGAGACTCACAGCTCAAGCACAGATCAAGGTTGTTAGCACCACAATCAATCCAGTGAAATCTTTACAAAAAAATTAGTTTAGAAGAGTTTAACAGAGTACCTGTGCGTAATCCGGTCCAGGGGTCACATTCAGTCCCGTAGCAGCCAAAAGTTAAAAGCCGTCTGTTAAAAGATTAATGCTTATATTTGACATGAAATGTCAAGCATGGACAGCAGTGAGTAATATTTGAGATATGGCAGTAAACTCAATTGGAGTTTTTTTTAACAAAACTTGTTTAGATATTTAAGACATGTCTTGGAATTAAAAGGAAATTCTTAAGTTTAATTATGGTATAATGGGTGTTGGTGTGGATGGATTTGTAATGGTCATTTGATTTACCCTCAGCACTTCTCTCATTTATCGGTGCAGTGGTCTGGTCTGAGCTGCGATAATGAAGAGACGGCACCTTCACAAAACTTCCCGTCCTTGTCCTCTTTCTCATCGGCATCTCATTTTCCTCAAATGGTTGATGCTTTTCAGCCGCATCGACTCAATCTGGATACGACCTGGACAGAGAAACAGAGTACCTGTGCGTAATCCGGTCCAGGGGTCACATTCAGTCCCGTAGCAGCCATGTATGTCCATGTTTTGATCTTCTCCACTCCATTAAATTTGGGTTTTGACAGCAACTGTTTTGGGGAAAAAAATAATTGGAGAAGAAAAATATACATTTCACCTTTCGCCATTATTCAAAGTAACAGAAATACACGTTTTCACTTTCTTGGATTATTTAATTGGCAGGTGGCATGCCAGTTTTCCAGGTATATATGGGATTGCATTAATCTTTCTGAAAATGATGTACAGAGCTCTAATAAACAGAAAACTTCTCTCGCTAGTGGCTGCAGTGGTCTGATCGTCCACTTTCTGACCCTGACCTCAGCTGCTGCTCCGACCTACTCCTCCTCTTCTGTCTCTCCTGACTATCGCTTCCCTTTCTAACAGGTTGATGATAAACATACATTACACATATAAGAGTTTGACCTTGACTTTTCCTGTTTTACAATAAACTAAGAACATATCAAACAAATAGACAAAAAAAGTGTTTTCCAAATATTAATATACAGGTGAAACTCGAAAAATTAGAATATTGTGCAAAAGTTCATTTATTTACGTAATTCAACTTAAAAGGTGAAACTACTATATTATAGAGACTCATAACATGCAAAGTGAGACATTTCAAGCCTTTATTTGTTGTAATTGTGATGATTATGGATGAAACACCAAATTCAGTTAGAATATAGGGCATTTCAGAATGTTTGTAAACAATAGGCACCGCGATACTTCCGGGTGGCAGAACGCGAGCGGCTTCCATTGACTAACTGAAGAGATCCAGCCGGCAACTAAAAAGTTACACAGTTAAAATCATTGTTGTTGATCAAAGTTGAATCTATGGCGAAAATATGTTGTGTTTGGGGTTGCGCCACCAGATATACAGCAAAAGGTGTAGGTTTTTTTATCGATTTCCTTCAGAAAAAAGTAAATCTATCCAGCAGAACCTGTGGGTGAGGAGGTTAAAGCGAGTGGACGTCGTCAAAAGTGCATGTCGTCTTCTAATTATGAGCCTGAGCCCGATTTAAACCCAACCATTTTAATATGTGGGTCGTTATATAACTGACGTTCTCAACTAACTTAGTTATTTCTATTACTTTCTATGTTACTTTCTTTTGAGCGGTGAGTAAATGCTTCTTCATCGTAAATGCTTCTGATTGGCCAATGCGTTCAATAAATCAACACATATGTCTGTGATTGGCTACATCGCTCATCGCTGCAGTCACGTTATAAAAAGAAACTCTACCATGTACATTTCTATTTTGTTTTAGTTGTTCTTGTTGCTTTTCTGCAACAGATAAATACAAATGTATTAGTTTTTATTTGTTTTATTCATAGATATTTCTAGTTTGCGGGAGTCCCGCGAATCGTTTTATTCTCCTGCAATCCGCACACACAGACTGCAAATTACCGCCCGCACTCGGCCATCAGATCTAGTCCCGCGCCGCGGTCTAGTGCGTTGGGAGTGCACGTCTCTAGATCAAAGAATCTAAGCTTTAATGATCATGTTAACTATATCTGAATTTCCACCACGTCTGTTCTTGAATCAACTGTTGAAATGTAGATTAGGCTTCTGCCGGCGGTGTGTCTCCCTCCATGCAATTTACTAGTGTTGCCATAGGGACGCTTCGGCTTTTGCCACCCGTAAGAACGTCTATTATTGTTGTGACGTCGTGGTGAATTGTCGTATTGTGAAAAGGTTTTCATAGCTGTACGCCATAATCATCACAATTATAACAAATAAAGGCTTGAAATATCACACTCTGCATGTTATGAGTCTCTCACATATATTAGTTTGACCTTTTAAGTTGAATTACTGAACTAAGTTAACTTTTGCATGATATTCTAATTTTTCGAGTTCCACCTGTAAATCCAAATTCATTTCTAGCTTATTAGGGTCATTACCTTAAACCAATTATGGGAAATGATTTGCTCCAAACCAATCCGCCGTTTTGGGTTTTCCTGCAGGAGGCGTCGAATCAGGTGGCAGCAATCTGTGAAGAGATCTTAAACTTTACACCTGCTGTCTTTCTATTAAGCTGTGAGATTAGACTACGCTATACTGTACGGTTAAAAAAAACTGGAACTGGTAACAGCCATATTTTATGAAGCTTTCTGGTTTTGGTGTTACTGTTACTTCTTTGTTTCATTTGTTCTACTTTGTTGATTTGAAATTATAATTGATCATCTTTTTTGTGATGGATGCAATTTTACCTTTTGACAAGTGACGCTCAGACCACATGTCATTATTAATCCTCGGATGCTCTTCGGGTTCTGGAAAGCGTCCACAAACCATCTCGAATAAGAGCATTCCCAGAGACCACACAGTAGCTGGTTCAGCGTGGTACTTGTGCAATGTGTCGAGCTCAGGTGGACAGTACGTTATGGTGCCTAAAAAGAGATTTGTCTGATGGTTAAGCTTGAAATCCCATAGCATGTTTTCTCTAGGTGATGATACACGGGGCAACTTATTGAGCAATGTTGCCGTTAACAGGAAACCAGGTGAGATAAAGGGCCCATGACTGATCTAAAGTATCCAGATAGAAATTTGTTGCCCATTCTCAATGAGAAAGCGCCCAAGGAACATCGCTCTGCAACATTGCTCAAAAAAGTTGCCCCGTGTATCAACACCTTCTGTATCCATTAGAGTAAATGAATAATTTAGTTGTTTTTATTCACAATTCTGGAGTTTTAAAAGTGAGATCAATCCATGGCCAAACCAGGCGTGAGGCGATATATTTAGTGAGAACATATTCATCTAGATTTAAAAAATAAAAACTCTTTTCAAACCTTGATTCATAATACATACCACGGAAGTCGTCATAGCCGGACTCTTTCAGGAATCTCCCGCACCCGAAGTCAATCAGTTTGACCTCCCGTGTTTTTTTGTTGATCAGCAGGTTTTGTAACTTGATGTCGCTGTGGAAAACTCCTCGGTCACAGCACGTCTGAGCAGCCGTTGTTGCCTGCGCCATGATAGTCCGTGCCGTTTCCTCCCTGAAGATGCGTTTGTGATCAATCAAAAAATGAAACACATCTTCGCAGTGTGGGGGATGCTCCAAGACCATGATATATTGGTCATGCTGGTCCTGCCAGTCCAGCAGTTCAATGATCTCTTTAACTTTGGGGTCCCTATTAGCAGCGGTTAACAGGCCGACCTCTAATGGGAGGATTGTAGGATGACCAGGCTGGAAGAAAGATCATTGTTGATTAGAGGATTTTTATAAGATTTTAGTATAAAATATGTTTGTCCAGTTTTGGAAAAATGTTGTTTTCATGATCAAACTTACAATTTTGACGTATTCCATGCTCCTGAACTTTTTGACAAATTTCACTGCCACCTGATTAACAAAACAAAACATTTAGCCCATTACAATTACATTTACAAACATGTAAGTTGCACCACATAGCCTAGTGAACATAATATACAATAAAAGGACTTGAAATGGATAGTGAGACGAAAAAGAATTTGCTAAATTGATAAATGTAAGATGACTATACCTCAAGTCCATCCTCCAAGCGCTTCCCTTCATAAACCTGGCCGAATCCTCCCTCACCAAGCATTTTGCCGATTTTAAACCGGCTGAGAATGTCGCCTGTTAAAAGATTAATGGTTATTGTTGACATGAAATGTCAAGTATGGACAGCAGTGAGAGTAATATTTGAGATATGGCAGTAAACCCAATTGTACATTGTAAAAAAACACTTAAGTTTAATTTGAATATAATTCGTGGTGGTGTGTGGATTGATTTGTAATGGTCATTTGACTTGCCCTCACTTGTCCTTGTAGTCGCGGCGTATCTGAATGTTGACGGTGTGAATCTGTAACGGAAGTCGCACACCTGAGCGAGGGGCTTTCTCTTCAGTGCCATGCTGGCAGTTGTCAGTGTCCATTTGGCTAACTTCATCATATTTACTGCAGAATAAACAACGAGAAGACTGATGGACGGTATGTGTTTCACACAGCTGAACTAATTTAGCTGACAAACACAACACAAAGAACCATGACAACGCTCAACTTCTTTATGACGTCATTTTCGAATGCGCGTGAGACTGAAGCTGAACTCATTGCCTACATTGTTCACAGCGGGGAAAAAGTATTGTTTTCTATTCTAATGTTTCTACATAAAACATCTCACCTTGTCCTTTCACTTCATAATAAAAAAAAACAATATTTCTAGTATTATTTTATAACAATATTTTATATTTAAAGTCAGAATAATTTAGGGTTTGACAGGATTAATAAGAGAACATTCAAAAATGTGTTAAGATAATTTGGTGACATATCAGGACAAGTGGAAAATTTATTTAAATCCTAAAATATAATGGACTATGCACTGAACTTCGCGAGTTGACCAAACGCCACCTAAAATAGTGTCTGTAATAAGATTTTACATTTTGGAAATTTTTTATTGAACACAGAACATAGCAAGGTAAACATTTGAGCTTATACATTTTTTTTTTTTTCAAAAGAGCGATTGATAAGACCCTTATTTATCGTCTGGAATCGTTTAAAGCCCTTTGAACAGTTTGCACTGAAAATGTCTTTTGGACCTTGAACCGTTTGGTTCCCATTGAAGTCCATTATAAGGAGAAAAATCCTGGAATGTTTTCATGAAAAACCTTAATTTCTTTTCGACTGAAGAAAGAAAGACATGGATATCTTGGATGACATGGGGGTAAATTATGCTGGTGGAGCGTACCTTTTTCAAAGTTTTGGACTAGCTAGAGTTAGCGACGTACGAAGAACGAGCCCCTGGTCTGAAAATGAAACTCAAAACACAAGCAATTCAAATGAAGCTGTTTAATGGAGAGTCAGGTCAGCTTATGTTCTGCATGAAGACTTTGGTTAAAATGACATTACCAGGTGTGCTCAGGGTTGGAGGCAAAAGGGCCAGAGTTGCCGGCATGGTCTCTGTTGAGCATTCACTCTTAGAAAAAAGGGTTCATTGGGAATATATGAAGCATAGGGTTCTTTACTCGACTCCAAAGAACCTTTTATGCTAAAAAAGGTTCTATAATGACAAGAAGGAACCCTTTTACTAGAAATACCATAAGCCCATAAGCTAGAAATACCAAGCATGGCTTTTACTATTATGCCCTTACTGCTATTATGGCAGCCGCAGCTGGAACCAGCTTCCAGAAGAGATCAGGTGTGCTCCTACAGTAGTCACATTCAAATCCAGACTCAAAACACATCTGTTTAGCTGTGCATTTACTGAATGAGCACTGTACAGCTTTAACTGCTTTAATACTGCTTTAATACTGCTCTGACTGGAAGAGTTTTTGAAGGAGAGCGGGAGAGTCTTCACTCCGATGAGGCGAGTGTAGAAAGTAAGTTACTTATACTGCTGAGAGTATACTATAAGAAGTCGCTGAGAGTGTCGTTAAGGGTAACGGCAGCAGAAACGTGCTCTGTGGGGCCCCCGCTGGGCATTACTGGTGTAGCACCACCCCAGCAGAGTACGACCCTGGGCTGGAGGTCCAGTAGTACCGTAAACCAGCTCAATCTCTTCCATCTCAGATAGGGGTATTACTTTATTTTATTTTTACTCTTATCTGTTTTAATTATTATTATTTATACTGATTGTTAGAGCCAGACCGATATATCGGCCGATATTAGGCATTTTCCAAACTATTGGTATCGGCAGTTATAATGGCCGATAAATGAATATTTCAAAAATAAAATAAAAACAGACGAAACACGCTTGAACCATGTCATGAGTGTCGGAGTTGTAGTTTGTCCACCAGAGGGCACTCTACACCGTCCCTGTTGGCAACAATACTTGAGTTGTTCACAATACATATATTGCTTGATAGCAATTAAAAGATCATTCCCATCAGTTCTCTGAACTCAAATAAGCATGACAAAATTTGTGCAATTTGCAGTATGACGTTATCCATTACTAAATTATGGCTCTTCACAGACTAGCTAACCACAAAACTAGCTTATGCCACTCCCATCAGTCTGTTCTGTTGTGACAATAAAAGAAACAAGTTTCTTTTTAAAATGCATTAGCATATTAATTTAGTTAATGGAAAAAACCTATATAAACATATATGTTTTAATATAGGTTTTGATATATGTTTTTAATATATGTGACATATATAAAATTGGCCGTTTTCCTATATTATATGTACATATATGCACATATATGTACATATATACGTGCATATATGTACACATATATACGCACCTATATAGGTACATGTATGCACACATATATGTACACATATAGGTGCATATATGAACATGTATGCACGCATATATGTACACATATAGGTGCATATATTTGTGCATATATGAACCTATATATGTACATGTATGCATGCATATATGTACACATATACATGCATACATGTACCTATATAAGTACATGTATGTACGCATATATGTGCACATATAGGTGCATTTATACATGCACCAACATGTTTACCTATATTAGAATAATTATTAAAATCCATAGCTACTAGGCAACATAAATAATAGTCCAAAATGTATGCATTTAGATTATTTATTTACTTAAGATCAAATAGTACAAAAACAAAAATAAGACAAAAAAACTGGATAGAAAAAAAATCTTTTTGATCTTCTCAGCTCCATGAGCTTTGAATTGATAGACGTGCCCACCTCCCCTCGGCTGGCTGACGGACACTTCTTCAATGTAGCATCTAGAGAAGACAAAAATAATAAGACACTATAATAATAATAATAATAATAATAAGAAGAAGAAGAATATAGTACTTCATCAGGAACCCAAAGTGCTTACAGTACAGATGTGATCGGACACATATTTTTTGATAAAAGGTTGATCATTTTAAAAAATGCGTCATGTAAACATGTCAATTGGAAGATTCTGAAGATTCTGAAAAATCTGAAACGTGGCTTAAGAAAAGGAAAGTTAGGATCAAGAACTGAGCAAGCGATGAATTAGTATTATAGGTTCCAAGTAGATATAGTAACAATAATCCCTTATACAGTCTCAATTGATGCCTAATAAACATTGATACAAGTAGGCTATAGTTAAAGTGGTGAACTTATAAAATCCTAATGCGTTGAGAAGGGAAAACAAAACTTTTATACATTTACTCACCAATAATGATGCCTTTTTAATTTGGTCAAGGGCGACCAGCTGCTCCCCATCCCCTCTGGTTGGCTTCCCACCTTAAAGTAAAATTTCAAAATTATTATAAAAGGGGGTTAAAATGAAGCTTGTGAAAGCAATACTTTTTTTATATACACATCACATTTTCTTGAGGTGCAAGGAAATACAAAAATGGCAAGTAAAAAAGCGATGGTATGCCCGCACACAAACATAATTTATTCCACAGAATATTAATTGTTTTTTACGGACAGAAGAGATTAGGAGAATAATTTGTACCATTCAGGTTGTTTTTCAGCAAAGTCTCCAGATCAAATGTGCCCAGCAGCAGATTCCACACCATGGCAGTAGCAGAGGTGGCAAGGAGGGCTGCTTTCCACACTTCTGCCTGGCAAAACACCCCAGAGCCCTTTATAATAGGGGTGTAACGGTACACAAAAATCACGGTTCGGTACGTACCTCGGTTTTAAAGTCACGGTGCGGTACGTTTTCGATACAGCAAAAAGAAAGAAATGCCAGAGAAATTTCCTATTTGTTTAAAGAAAAAAATATTTTTAAATAAGTGTGAGTTTTCCTAGATCTTGAAACTTTCAGGTTTATAAATGGGGGTCATCTTTGAAGGATGAACAAATAATGTTTTGGTCATCACACACTCAGAAAAAAAAGGTACAAAAGTTGTCACTGGGGCTGTACCTTTTCAAAAGGTAAACTTTTGTCCATTTCATGAGCTAATAAGTACATTTAGGTGTTAATATGTACATTTTGGGTGTTAATATGTACATTTTAAGTGTCAATATGTACATTTAAGTGTTAATATGTACATTTTAGGTGCTAATATGTCCATTTCAGGAGGTAATATGTCAATTTCATGAGCTAATATGTCCATTTTAGGTGGTAATATGTACATTTGAGGTACTAATATGTACATTTTAGGTGCTAATATGTCAATTTCATGAGCTAATATGTCCTTTTCAGGTGGTAATATGTCCATTTTAGGTGCTAATATGTACCACTAAGGTACCAATATGCAGCCTTTGGGTACAAAAGTGTACCTTTTGAAAAGGTACAGCCCCAGTGACAGCTTTTGTACCTTTTTTTCTGAGAGTGCATTAAAAATAACATTTAAATATATATTTATTTATATAATATTTGAATTTTGAAGTGCTGGAAAAAGATGTGTGAAGTACTTGAAAGCATTTCACCATTCCAGCCAAACTGGTTCCAGTTAGTGTTACTATATTAAATCCATGGTGAATGTTGCTGGTCTGTGGACGAAAGTATTACTAGTTCATTCACGGCACAATGTTTCTCCTGGTTTCCATGACAGCGCTGTTTGATCTAATAGAGATCTACGGTAAATAACGGAGAAATGTGAATGCTTCTCACTGACTAGATCTCGCAGCGATGTTATTACCTCAGTGGCGAATTCAAATGTTTTCTTTACCGGATCTCTTAGCGCGGTGTGGTAACAGTGTTGCTTGATCGAGATCGGCTCGCGCTGCACAGATGTTGCTGGTCCGAACTGATAAACGATCCGTGAAGCACATAACGAGTAGCGCAGTTTCGTTCTGCTTTCATTACGCTTGCCATTTGATGTTGCGCAACATTGTGTTGGCCGCGTCAGCACGAATTTTGCCGGCAGGAAAAATTATCCAAGCAACCGTTCGGTTTGTATGCGTACCGAACCGGAAGCCTCGAACCGAAACGGTTCAATACGAATACATGTACCGTTACACCCCTACTTTATAACTTCAATCTGAAAAATAATTTATTCATTTATTGGCATTGTTTCATATTGATTCTTATGCTTAGCTTCCCAATAGTTTATATGTTTTTATGTATGAATGCAGATTAATGATAAAGAAACAAAATAATAATATTACACAAAATAATAATATGAAACAAATTAATAATTGCCCTTAATGTTCTTAAAGGAGAGGAGGAGGAGGATAGGGTGTCGGGGTGGGGATGGGGATATTTATTAATAAATAAATAAAAATTCAAGGGGGTTACTCACCGGTTGCACTTTTCAAAAGAGGAGGAATCTAAATCCTCAACAGGACTCCTTCCAGTCTTGTTCATAGAAGAAAAATAAAAGTTATTCTCTTCAATAAATTAAAGTGCAAATAACTTAAATCAAATAATTAACACTATCAATCAGCCCAACATCATAAGTCTCTACAGCTCTGCTAAAGGAACCATTTTAAAAAGCAAAATCAGAGGAACTTACCTTTTTGAGCAATAATGGCGAGGTAACTTTTCATTTGAGGTAATTCTAGAAAGAGGTTATATAAAGAAAAAAAAAACAATTACAATCACTTAATCAAAATAGTAATGCCCTAACGTTAATGTTTACTATTTGAAAGACATTTCCTGCAACTGTAAAGGCAAGCCCATTGATACGGCTCTTTCTTTCACCAATTTCGACCAAATTCAAACTCCACAGGTAGTGCTATTTTTTTTTTTTTTTCTGGAGCCGATTGCCTTCTTGAGCCGTTGGCAGAGAAGTAGCCTATAATTTACTCTCATGACGTTGTTCTCTAGGCCATGACTTTTGTTAACCCTCTACGAATTCCTCCAGAAAGAAACAAATAAATACACGTTAATTCTGAATTGAATCTTATCAACGGCTAAGTTATTTTAGCACCCACAGTAACGTTATGTTACCTCACCAGCTAACAACATAGGAAGTGTATGGGCTGAAACAGGTGTGTTTGGCAAAAAATAAATGCTAAGTTTATACTTCTCTGCCACCGCAATTTCCACCCTGCAAATAAATATAAAATTAGGAATACTTACGATTGGTGATAAGTAGGACTTAGAGGATCTCCAATGCTGAAATCGCAATTTTTACTCCCAGCCGTTATCTTCCGGCGCGAAACTTGACTTCATCTCATCGGATACGGATAACGTCAACTTCGTCAAGCGTTAGGCGGGTGACGTCATCAACTACGGGGCGCTGTAGCGGCCAATCGGCAGTGCAGCAGCATTCGAATTTATTAACCACTGTGAATTGCTCAGATAGATGGTGGGATGGTGGGATGATGATGATTATTTGAATGTACGTTCTATTCACTTTTTTTTTTTTTTTTTTTTTTTTGCTACATTTTGACTGTAATGACCTTTCAGCCAGAAAAAAAAACTGCATTCAGACAATACAGAAAACATTGCAATTTGCATTGCATTTGGTATCGGTGAATGTGTGGATGTGTATGTGAAAGTGACTTGAAATTGGAAAAAGGGCTTTTTGGTAAAATGAAAAAACAACAAACCCTTTTGTTATACATTTCCTTCTTTTCCACTAAGTCATTCTGATATGTATATAAATATTTATTTATTTATTTGAGCAATATGACATATACACTCTAAAAATGCTTTGGGTCAAACATGGACAAACCCAAATGTTGGGTTAAAAATGCAATTAAAAAATGTACAGTTGAAAAAGTGAAAGTGAAAGTTGAATTTGGGTTAAAATTTGAAATTACATTTTTAACCAAACATTTGGGGTTGTCCATATTTCACCCAAATTTGGGTTCAAACAACCCAGCATTGTTTAGAGTGGATGAGCTACAAATGACCAGATCCTGCCATGAGCTACAGTATAGGATACTCTTGTATATAGCACTTATGTGTGGATATAAAGAAGCAATGCATGAGACCTATGTGGCCTGTATATGCACATATATGCACCTAAAATTGCCTATATGTGTCATATATACACTCATATGCAGCATATATCTTATCATATATGTGCATATATGCACCTAAAATTGCCTATATGTGTCATATATACACACATATGCAGCATATATATTATCATATATGTGCATATATGCTGTATATGCAGCATATATGTGCATATAAACTGCATATAGGTTTCATATATGCGCATATATCCTCATATAGTTTCTTTCCATGTGGTAAATTCATAACTACAAATAACTAATGTTAGGGAAATATGTTTATGTTGTGTTGTGCGTTTCTGAAAAAACATCAAACTAAATATCGGTGCTAACTAAAAATCATGCTGATTTTTGGAGGAGAAAAACTGAAATGGCACTCTTCGTGTGATATTGATTACATAAAATTATATAAATATACACATTTTCTAACCCCCATATCATGAATTTTGTGATCATTCACATGCATTCATAAATAGATTTTAGGGTCTTGATGTTTGTCAATAATATGAAATATATATTCTGGAAAGGTCAAAACAGATGATAATGAATGAACCCAAAAGGTTCCATATAGAACCTTTTTCCTGAACCCTTAATAATACTACTGGACCTCCAGCCCAGGGTCGTACTCTGCTGGGGTGGTGCTACACCAGTAATGCCCAGCGGGGGCCCCACAGAGCACGTTTCTGCTGCCGTTACCCTTAACGACACTCTCTCAGCAGTATAAGTAACTTACTTCTTCACTCGCCTCATCGGAGTGAAGACTCTCCCGCTCTCCTTCAAAAACTCTTCCAGTCAGAGCAGTATTAAAGCAGTACAGTAAAACATTTGGACGAACAGTGGCACAGTGCTCATTCATTAAATGCACAGCTAAACAGATGTGTTTTAAATCTGGATTTAAACTCTGGCCCTTTTTCCTCCAACCCTGAGCACAGCTGGTAATGCCATTTTAACCAAAGTCTTCATGCAGAACATAAGCGGACCTGACTCTCCATTAAACAGCTTCATTTGAATTGCTTGTGTTTTGAGTTTCATTTTCAGACCAGGAATCAGGGCCGGATTCAGCCAGCCCCACTAGGGGGTGCAGGTAGAATATCAGGGGGGGCAGCAAGTCTTTATTTATTTTTTATTTATTTTTTTTGGGGGGGGGGGGGGGGGTGAAATTGTATCATTTCACAATATATATAAAAAATATATATTGTGAAATGTAAAAATCCTATATCGCCCAGCTCTAATCTATCAGCTCCTTTGATCCATTTGATTTTATGTTGGATGCCCTTCCTGACACTACCCTCTGCATTTACCCAGGCTTGGGACCGGCACAAATAGGACACTGGCTTGTGCGCTGTTGAGGCTGCATTTATCTTTCTTTTTTTTCTTTCTTTTTTTTTTGTTATCTGTCTGTCTGTCTGTCTGTCTGTCTGTCTGTCTGTCCTTTCGTTTTTTATTTCAATCTTTTTTATTTTTTTGGGTTTTTTTTTTTTGTTTGTTTGTTTTAATTTCTTTAGCTCTGTACACAGCTTATATCAGTCATTAGCATCAGTCGTCTGCTTTTCTGTGCAAAAGTCCTAACAAATGCGTCCATATCTAGACCTGTTGTTATGGGGTCTCGTGCTCTTTGAGAGATCAAAATTAAGAGCTTCAACCCATGAACTGCTCCTTAAACAAAGATAAAGCACTGATTTGTATAATGACAATAAAGAGGGCTCAAACATCTTTTTAATTATGAGAGTCTCAGTCTACACATTACATTATCAATGGTGTTTTAGGATGCCAAACAATTATTATAATAATGTAATAACGATTTAAATATAATTATTCCTATGACGTAAAATCCATATAGCCTATTATTTAGGCTACTATATGAAAATGTATATTTTAAATGTATATTTTAGTCTGCATTACACTATAATATAGGAAAATTAAAATACTTTTGTCCTTATTTCTACACTTGCAAGAAATAAACCTTGAGCTTGTATTTAGGGGGAAACAAACACCAGCTGATCGCGTGAGCAAAGTGCACACGTTTCTCTAAATACCCAGCACAAACAGAATGCCTATTCTTAAAGTCTTGTGCTCTTTTATGAAAACTGTAATAGTTTGTGTAATTAATAAGTAGAGTCTGCCATCTTGTGGTCAGTATTGGAAATGCGGTAATGACATTTCATGTTTATTTTGGAAACGAGTTTTGATGTTACCGGAGTGAACCGGCTTCGGTAGTTCAGCAGTCTGTATCAGAATGTTATAGAGTAAAGACGGTTGATTGAGAACTCCTTTTTGGTCTGATTATTGTCTCAACCCCAAGATATTACAAAAACAAAAAGCCATATCATGGTTTCGATTTTAGTTCATTGGCAAAATATAACGCTAGAGACCTTCATGTTAGTTTATACATTTTATGTCTCATGTTCAGCAAAAGGCGGATTCGAAGTTCGAACTCGAGTCCGAGCGCAAAAACTCATTCACGAACGACACGCTCTACCATATGCGCTACTATGGCTGTTCCGTGACGTGCGTGTTTTGTTAAAAATTAACATCGCTATCGGCCTTTGCGAGATTGCGACCAGTAGCTACTTTGAATGAGGGATAGAGAGCAGAGAGCGCTCACTCTGACCATTTTTCTTGAAATATTTTTTAAATTTCGGATCTTTGCATGCCATCACGTTTGGGGGGGCAGTCACGGCATTTGGGGGGGCATTGCCCCTCCTTGCCCATGCCTATATCCGGCCCTGGAATGGGGAACGTTTCCTCTGGTTGAGAAAGCTACACCACATCAGTGACCACATCCTCTGTTTATCAGATGTGTTGTTGGTACGACTGAAAAAACAGTTTAGACGAGGAAGACGAACATGAACATGATAGAAACGTACAGGGAAGAGCAAAAAAAAAATGTTTAGCTGTGATAATGAATAATTATTTTCCAAAATAATATCAATAGGGGATTATCACGCTGATACGTAGTACTTCCGGATTCAGTGATCTTTGTGCACTGCCACTTCCGTTGAATCACCGATCTCGCTGGCGAACTGATGAAGGACTACACTCAAGTTCATTTATACGGCATCCCCTTCACTAAAGTGCCGGCTGCAAACAAACGTGCTACCTTGTTTTATTTTAAAGTTTTAATCCACTTCTTCCTTATACTCAATTCAGTCGGGAATCCATGAACTTACGTAGGGTTGGCGTTGTTGGTTAGATTTACATATTGGACAAGAGTAGTGACATATATAGCCTTCGTCTCAGCCATTGTTGAACTGCGTCGGAAGTGGACATGCATAAAGTTGACAAATCCCGCCCATGAAACCCGGAAGCGTGATAATCCGCTATTCTGTTTTCTGTATCATCAGTGACTGAACAGGATTCACATGGCAGTCATTTGTGTTGCTTCAGCAGCTGGGAATGGAGTACAATGATGCTAATGTATTTTTGAAGACCCTTTTTAAAGAAAAATGTAATCTTGAATCTCATTTGTCTTTATGCTACTTTATCAAGTTTATGCATGGGTCCTCCAATAAAGTGTTGCGCAAAAGTGTTGATACAGAAAATAGACAATTTTATTGTTTCGTTCATTTAAAAACAACTACATTTAATTAATTAGAATGATTCTTTTACTTAGGACATAAACATACAAAGAGGATGATCAAAAAGTCAAACAACATATGATGCTCACTGAAATTGGAAAACATTTAAAATATACACAAAAAAATGAACAAAAAATAAAAGCAAAGTCCTGGTTAACAGAAAATGCACTTGAATAAATACCAAAAACAATACATATAATGGTTGTAAACAAACCCGACCATACCCTAAATTATTTGTTATTAAAACATTAACACACAAACCACTGTTAAAGGATTAGTTCACTTTTGATAAAAAAATTTTGCTGATAATTTACCCCCATGTCATCCAAGATATCCATGTCTTTCTTTCTTCAGTCGAAAAGAAATTAAGGTTTTTCATGAAAACATTCCAGGATTTTTTTCCATATAATGGACTTCAATGGGAACCAAACGGTTCAAGGTCCAAAAGACAGTTTCAGTGCAAACTGTTCAAGGGGCTTTAAACGATTCCAGAGGATAAATAAGGGTCTTATCAATCGCTCTTTAAAAAAAAAAAAAAAAAATTATAAGCTCAAATGGTCACCTTGCTCTGTTCTGTGATGCGCGTTCGTGACTCTCCTGTTCGAACTCGTTCATCACAATGAACAAATCTTTTTCCAAGTCAGTTTGTTCATTTCGTTCGTTGAATCAACCAAATGTCACGAAAAAAGATTTGTTCATTTTGCTTGATAAGACCCTTATTCATCATCTGGAATCGTTTGAAGCCCTTTTGAACAGTTTGCCTTGAAACTTTTGGACCTTGAACCGTTTGGTTCCCATTGAAGTCCATTAAATGGAGAAAATCCTGGAATGTTTTCATCAAAAACATTAATTTCTTTTCGACTGAAGAAAGAACGACATGGATAGTCTGTAGACGAACACTGACACCCTGTGGTGAAATAATGGCGTATTTTGAAGCTTTCTCGGATTGGCTTGTTTTGGATTTGAACTTCATGTTCCGATGAGTTTTGAAAATTCTGCAAACGGTAAACATCAGAATATCCCTTCTTCTGTCAATAAAAAATTTCCAAAATGTAAAATCTTATTACAGACACTAATTTTAGGTGGCGTTTGATCAACTCGCGAAGTTCAGTGCATAGTCCATTATATTTTAGGATTTAAAGTCCCCGTGAACCGGAAGTTGCAAACGATTTTTCTCCAGTGCAGTGACGTATTTCCAAGTGAAACGGAATATTGAACAGAGGGCAGGGTTTTACTCTAGCGCTCCTCCTCTCCATCTCTCGCTCATAGCAAACTAACGGTTTGAGGGGAGTGGTTAAGCGTTTCCCCACCCAAACTGTGAAGCCTACGTCATCAGAAAAAGAAACCGTTCCAGACCGGAAGTAACTTTTCAGATTTTGATTAAAGATTACTAAGGTAAAACATTTTAATATATATTCACTTGCACGGATTAATTGTTTACCACAAGACTAACTAACAAAGTAAATAGGTTCATTTTTGATTTCACGGGGACTTTAAATAAATTTTCCACTTGTCCTGATATGTCACCAAATTATCTTAACACATTTTTGAATGTTCTCTTATTAATCCTGTCAAACCCTAAATTATTCTGACTTTAAATATAAAATATTGTTATAAAATAATACTAGAAATATTGTTTTTTTTATTATGAAGTGAAAGGACAAGGTGAGATGTTTTATGTAGAAACATTAGAATAGAAAACAATACTTTTCCCCGCTGTGAACAATTGTAGGCAATGAGTTCAGCTTCAGTCTCACGCGCATTCGAAAATGACGTCATAAAGAAGTTGAGCGTTGTCATGGTTCTTTGTGTTGTGTTTGTCAGCTAAATTAGTTCAGCTGTGTGAAACACATACCGTCCATCAGTCTTCTCGTTGTTTATTCTGTAGTAAATATGATGAAGTTAGCCAAATGGACACTGACAACTGCCAGCATGGCACTGAAGAGAAAGCCCCTCGCTCAGGTGTGCGACTTCCGTTACAGATTCACACCGTCAACATTCAGATACGCCGCGACTACAAGGACAAGTGAGGGCAAGTCAAATGACCATTACAAATCCATCCACACACCACCACACATTATATTCAAACTAAACTTAAGTGTTTTTTTACAATGTACAATTGGGTTTACTGCCATATCTCAAATATTACTCTCCCTGCTGTCCATGCTTGACATTTCATGTCAAATATAACCATTAATCTTTTAACAGGCGACATTCTCAGCCGGTTTAAAATCGGCAAAAAGCTTGGTGAGGGAGGATTCGGCCAGGTTTATGAAGGGAAGCGCTTGGAGGATGGTCTTTCTTGAGGTATAGTCATCTTACATTTATCAATTTAGCGAATTCTTTTTCGTCTCACTATCCATTTCAAGTCCTTTTATTGTATATTATGTTCACTATGTGGTGCAACTTACATGTTTGTAAATGTAATTGTAATAAATGTTGCTAAATTTTTGTTTTGTTGATCAGGTGGCAGTGAAATTTGTCAAAAAGTTCAGGAGCATGGAATACGTCAAAATTGTAAGTTTGATCATGAAAACAACATTTTTCCAAAACTGGACAAACATATTTTATACTAAAATCTTATAAAAAAAACGATCAGACCACTGCAGCCACTAGCGAGAGAAGTTTTCTGTTTATTAGAGCTCTGTACATCATTTTCAGAAAGATTAATGCAATCCCATATATACCTGGAAAACTGGCATGCCACCTGCCAATGAAACAATCCAAGAAAGTGAAAACGTGTATTTCTGTTACTGTGAATAATGGCGAAAGGTGAAATGTATATTTTTCTTCTCCAATTATTTTTTTCCCCAAAACAGTTGCTGTCAAAACCCAAATTTAATGGAGTGGAGAAGATCAAAACATGGACATACATGGCTGCTACGGGACTGAATGTGACCCCTGGACCGGATTACGCACAGGTACTCTGTTTCTCTGTCCAGGTCGTATCCAGATTGATCCGACGCGGCTGAAAAGCATCAACCATTTGAGAAAAATGAGATGCCGATGAGAAAGACCCAGCCAACATGTATATGTGGGCCCCACATGGTTTATGCTTGGGCTACGTGGGTACCAAGTGGGTATGGTCCCAAAATGGGCATCTTTTCTGGGGCCCACTTGGGTCAGCTACGTTGGTCCCACATGGGCAAAAATAAGTGGGCTCCCTATGTGGGTCCTAGTTGGGTCACTAATGGGAAATGAGGGCATGGGCTCAAAATGGGGAACACAAATGGGGCCCATTTGGGTTTATCAAATGGGTGAGACATTGGCAAATACAACCAGTCCCATATAGGCTGCCTGCGTGGGCCCAAGGTAGTACCCACATAGATAATCTCTATATGGGTTATGAATGGGAAAAATATATGGGGTCCACTTTCATAACCCATATGGGTCAGACATGGGCAAACACAATCAGTCCTATATAGGCTGCCTACATGAGCCCAATGTGGCACCCACGTAGGTAATCTCTATATGGGTTTTGAATGGGGCAATACATATGGGGCCCACATGGCCAAACTATATCGGACAGACATGGGCAAACACAAACAGTCCCATTTAGGCTGCCTACATGGGCCCAAGGTAGTTCCCTCATAGGTAATCTCTATATGGGTTCTGAATGGGAAAAACATATGGGGCACACTTTGATAAACCGCATGGGTCAGACATGGGCAAACACAAACAGTCCCATTTAGGCTGCCTACATGGGCCCAAGGTAGTTCCCTCATAGGTAATCTCTATATGGGTTCTGAATGGCAAAAACATATGGGGCCCACTTTGATAAACCGCATGGGTCAGACATGGGCAAACACAAACAGTCCTATTTAGGCTGCCTACATGGGCCCAAGGTAGTTCCCTCATAGGTAATCTCTATATGGGTTCTGAATGGGAAAAACATATGGGGCCCACTTTGATAAACCGCATGGGTCAGACATGGGCAAACACAAACAGTCCCATTTAGGCTGCCTACATGGGCCCAAGGTAGATCCCTCATAGGTAATCTCTATATGGGTTCTGAATGGGAAAAACATATGGGGCCCACTTTGATAAACTGCATGGGTCAGACATGGGTAAACACAAACAGTCCCATATAGGCTTCCTACATGGGCACAAGGTAGTTCCCTCATAGGTAATCTCTATATGGGTTCTGAATGGGAAAAACATATGGGGCACACTTTGATAAACCGCATGGGTCAGACATGGGCAAACACAAACAGTCCCATTTAGGCTGCCTACATGGGCCCAAGGTAGTTCCCTCATAGGTAATCTCTATATGGGTTCTGAATGGCAAAAACATATGGGGCCCACTTTGATAAACCGCATGGGTCAGACATGGGCAAACACAAACAGTCCTATTTAGGCTGCCTACATGGGCCCAAGGTAGTTCCCTCATAGGTAATCTCTATATGGGTTCTGAATGGGAAAAACATATGGGGCCCACTTTGATAAACCGCATGGGTCAGACATGGGCAAACACAAACAGTCCCATTTAGGCTGCCTACATGGGCCCAAGGTAGATCCCTCATAGGTAATCTCTATATGGGTTCTGAATGGGAAAAACATATGGGGCCCACTTTGATAAACTGCATGGGTCAGACATGGGCAAACACAAACAGTCCCATATAGGCTTCCTACATGGGCACAAGGTAGTTCCCTCATAGGTAATCTCTATATGGGTTCTGAATGTGAAAATATATGGGGCCCATTTTGATAAACCGCATGGGTCAGATATGGGCAAACACAAGCAGTCCCATATAGGCTGCCTACATGGGCCCAAGGTAGTTCCCTCATAGATAATCTCTATATGGGTTCTGAATGTGAAAAATATATGGGGCCCATTTTGATAAACCGCATGGGTCAGATATGGGCAAACACAAGCAGTCCCATATAGGCTGCCTACATGGGCCCAAGGTAGTTCCCTCATAAGTAATCTCTATATGGGTTCTGAATGTGAAAAATATATGGGGCCCATTTTGATAAACCGCATGGGTCAGACATGGGCAAACACAAACAGTCCCATATAGGCTGCCTACATGGGCCCAAAGTAGTTCCCTCATAGGTAATCTCTATTTGGGTTCTGAATGGAAAAACATATGGGGCCCATTTTGATAAACCGCATGGGTCAGATATGGGCAAACACAAGCAGTCCCATATAGGCTGCCTACATGGGCCCAAGGTAGTTCCCTCATAGGTAATCTCTATATGGGTTCTGAATGGGAAAAACATATGGGGCCCACTTTGATAAACTGCATGGGTCAGACATGGGCAAACACAAACAGTCCCATATAGGCTTCCTACATGGGCACAAGGTAGTTCCCTCATAGGTAATCTCTATATGGGTTCTGAATGGGAAAAACATATGGGGCCCACTTTGATAAACCGCATGGGTCAGATATGGGCAAACACAAGCAGTCCCATATAGGCTGCCTACATGGGCTCAAGGTAGTTCCCTCATAAGTAATCTCTATATGGGTTCTGAATGTGAAAAATATATGGGGCCCATTTTGATAAACCGCATGGGTCAGATATGGGCAAACACAAGCAGTCCCATATAGGCTGCCTACATGGGCTCAAGGTAGTTCCCTCATAAGTAATCTCTATATGGGTTCTGAATGTGAAAAATATATGGGGCCCATTTTGATAAACCGCATGGGTCAGATATGGGCAAACACAAGCAGTCCCATATAGGCTGCCTACATGGGCCCAAGGTAGTTCCCTCATAGGTAATCTCTATATGGGTTCTGAATGTGAAAAATATATGGGGCCCATTTTGATAAACCGCATGGGTCAGATATGGGCAAACACAAGCAGTCCCATATAGGCTGCCTACATGGGCTCAAGGTAGTTCCCTCATAAGTAATCTCTTTATGGGTTCTGAATGTGAAAAATATATGGGGCCCATTTTGATAAACCGCATGGGTCAGATATGGGCAAACACAAGCAGTCCCATATAGGCTGCCTACATGGGCCCAAGGTAGTTCCCTCATAGGTAATCTCTATATGGGTTCTGAATGTGAAAAATATATGGGGCCCATTTTGATAAACCGCATGGGTCAGACATGGGCAAACACAAACAGTCCCATTTAGGCTGCCTACATGGGCCCAAGGTAGATCCCTCATAGGTAATCTCTATATGGGTTCTGAATGGGAAAAACATATGGGGCCCACTTTGATAAACTGCATGGGTCAGACATGGGCAAACACAAACAGTCCCATATAGGCTTCCTACATGGGCACAAGGTAGTTCCCTCATAGGTAATCTCTATATGGGTTCTGAATGTGAAAATATATGGGGCCCATTTTGATAAACCGCATGGGTCAGATATGGGCAAACACAAGCAGTCCCATATAGGCTGCCTACATGGGCCCAAGGTAGTTCCCTCATAGATAATCTCTATATGGGTTCTGAATGTGAAAAATATATGGGGCCCATTTTGATAAACCGCATGGGTCAGATATGGGCAAACACAAGCAGTCCCATATAGGCTGCCTACATGGGCCCAAGGTAGTTCCCTCATAAGTAATCTCTATATGGGTTCTGAATGTGAAAAATATATGGGGCCCATTTTGATAAACCGCATGGGTCAGACATGGGCAAACACAAACAGTCCCATATAGGCTGCCTACATGGGCCCAAAGTAGTTCCCTCATAGGTAATCTCTATTTGGGTTCTGAATGGGAAAAACATATGGGGCCCATTTTGATAAACCGCATGGGTCAGATATGGGCAAACACAAGCAGTCCCATATAGGCTGCCTACATGGGCCCAAGGTAGTTCCCTCATAGGTAATCTCTATATGGGTTCTGAATGGGAAAAACATATGGGGCCCACTTTGATAAACTGCATGGGTCAGACATGGGCAAACACAAACAGTCCCATATAGGCTTCCTACATGGGCACAAGGTAGTTCCCTCATAGGTAATCTCTATATGGGTTCTGAATGGGAAAAACATATGGGGCCCACTTTGATAAACCGCATGGGTCAGATATGGGCAAACACAAGCAGTCCCATATAGGCTGCCTACATGGGCTCAAGGTAGTTCCCTCATAAGTAATCTCTATATGGGTTCTGAATGTGAAAAATATATGGGGCCCATTTTGATAAACCGCATGGGTCAGATATGGGCAAACACAAGCAGTCCCATATAGGCTGCCTACATGGGCTCAAGGTAGTTCCCTCATAAGTAATCTCTATATGGGTTCTGAATGTGAAAAATATATGGGGCCCATTTTGATAAACCGCATGGGTCAGATATGGGCAAACACAAGCAGTCCCATATAGGCTGCCTACATGGGCCCAAGGTAGTTCCCTCATAGGTAATCTCTATATGGGTTCTGAATGTGAAAAATATATGGGGCCCATTTTGATAAACCGCATGGGTCAGATATGGGCAAACACAAGCAGTCCCATATAGGCTGCCTACATGGGCTCAAGGTAGTTCCCTCATAAGTAATCTCTTTATGGGTTCTGAATGTGAAAAATATATGGGGCCCATTTTGATAAACCGCATGGGTCAGATATGGGCAAACACAAGCAGTCCCATATAGGCTGCCTACATGGGCCCAAGGTAGTTCCCTCATAGGTAATCTCTATATGGGTTCTGAATGTGAAAAATATATGGGGCCCATTTTGATAAACCGCATGGGTCAGACATGGGCAAACACAAACAGTCCCATATAGGCTGCCTACATGGGCCCAAAGTAGTTCCCTCATAGGTAATCTCTATTTGGGTTCTGAATGGGAAAAACATATGGGGCCCATTTTGATAAACCGCATGGGTCAGATATGGGCAAACACAAGCAGTCCCATATAGGCTGCCTACATGGGCCCAAGGTAGTTCCCTCATAGGTAATCTCTATATGGGTTCTGAATGTGAAAAATATATGGGGCCCATTTTGATAAACCGCATGGGTCAGACATGGGCAAACACAAACAGTCCCATTTAGGCTGCCTACATGGGCCCAAGGTAGTTCCCTCATAGGTAATCTCTATTTGGGTTCTGAATGGGAAAAACATATGGGGCCCACTTTGATAAACCGCATGGGTCAGACATGGGCAAACACAAACAGTCCCATATAGGCTGCCTACATGGGCCCAAAGTAGTTTCCACATAAGTAATCTCTATATGGATCCTTAATGCGGAAATATATACAAGTATAATTGTGAATATAATGAACTATGGAATAAATATAAATTGTGCATCTGTAAATGACTTCATAAACTATACACTTGTAAAAAAACATATCTGTGCAATCATTAAAACATTTATATACAGTATATTTATGATTTACAGTATAATCCTTGTTAAAATACCACAGTTGACCATATTTAGTAGTGAGGAAATTTCACAAATGGACTTATTCCACAGGTGGAAACCTATCATGGTACCACGCTTGAATTCACTGAGCTCCTGAAAGCAACCTATGTTTTTACACAGGTTTGTAGAAGCACCTGCATACCTAGGTGCTTGATTTTATACAACTGTGGCCATGGAAGTGATTGAAACACCCCCATTCAATAACTTGGATGGGTGTCCCAATACTGTTGGCAATAGTATTGGTATGTGGATACAGTATAGGCCACGGCTCTTCAAATCCAGTCCTGGAGTGTTGGCGTTCAGCAGATATTAGTTCCAACCCGAATCATTGACACTAAATATTCAAAGTGTCAACTTTTAGTGGTTTAATTTTGTTACTGCAAACTTCTGAGTTACTGCAATATGCTTATCTCAATATAGTTATACAAATGGTTCAAAATATCCCGAAAATGGTCACTGTACAATATGAAGAACGGGTTACAGAAGCTACTTATCTATCAAAATATTCTAATGACTTGAGATGGCTAGAATAAATCAAACCCCTAGCATCAGCCAAATGCCCTTATTCAATGGAAATACTCAAGAGTTTTCTGGTCAGTCAGTTAGTGACAATGTAATTCTAGAGATTTTAAATATTGGGGTTAGGGTTAGGGTTTTGATTATTGAAAGAGACTCAGTCCAGATGATGAAATAGCCCAAGTAAAAAAAGTTAGAATGCAACATGCAGTGTTTGAAGGGAAAATCAAAACTAAATTCAAAAATCACATTTGCAGCGAGTACAGAATGCACACAATGTACACAATGTAACATTTTAATGCTAAACAGTTGAATTTTTTTTATCTGTTTGTTGAATCAATGTCATGTCTTCAAGAAATCCATAACATTTAAATTATTATTATTTCTAATTATTAATTTCTAATTATTATTGTAGCATTTTATGATATTTTGATCAAAACACCACTTCAAAAATATAAATTTGTGTTGAAATAGAATCATATATTATTAACAATAATAAAAATAATGGTTATAATTTCAATCTCAACAAGTGCAGAATAAACTTTTTTTGCTTTGTGCGATTTTGTTTGGGGTTTACAATTTTGTGTGTGTGCCTAAAGTTTAGCTTGCAGGATTACATTTTTATTCACACACTTTCATAAAAACAGTAATCAAATAATATAGCCTACAAATTAAATTAAACACGGATTTCTTAAAAAAAAAAAAATCATTACCACTTTTTTTTTTTTTTTTTTTTTTAATCATTACCACTGAAACAATAGAGTGCCGAAGTGATGACGTCACTTTGTAGGACAACCCGGAAGCTAGCGGCGCATGGGTTCCCTCGGTAAAAAAGCAATGCATTTTCCCCATAGACTTTTGGAAAATCGCAAAAAATAAGATCTGTGTTTAACAGAGGGTTGTGACCCTTACACGTTTTGACTAGCAAGATAATCTTTACAAGTTAATCCAAAATTTATATACATTTTGAAGCATATATAAAGATTTAAAAAAACACAATCAGACACAATAAAGTTTTAAAAAAAAAAACACGCAGGTTGCGCGCCTTTTTACTGGTCAAGTTTGAAAAATCAAATACATTTGAGTTGATGACGACGGCTGCTCAGCAAGATTACTCGGTCTTTCAATTATTATTTTGAACTAATTTGCGATGTGACATGTAAACGAAGGAGAACAGAAGATGTGAACACACAGAAGACGCTCAGACTGGATGCGTGAGATCGAATCGGTTACCTAACGTAACCTCGGTTCTCTCTAGATGAGGGAACGAGTATTGCGTAAGCTAGCTTACGCTACGAAAAAAGATCTTTGCTGAGAAGTTGAAGCCAAAAAATTATTCCATAATTTTGTAATCATTGTCAACGCAGTCTCCTCTGAGGCAGACCATGAGCGGGCTAGCTAGCGGCTCATTGGTTCGCTCAGAGAGAATGCACGAACCTATGGGAGAGCGGCGCTGAGTCCGCGGCCAATGAGCGGACGGCGCTCGCTCACTGCGTCACAGCCCGCCAAAAGGGGCGTGGCTACAGTGTATAAAGGTCGCTCTCCCAGCTCGTTCGTTGATTCTGTAGCATGAAGCGAAACGCTAGTGGCGCAAGCACGGCCGGGAACGCAATACTCGTTCCCTCATCTAGAGAGAACCGAGGTTACGTTAGGTAACCGATTCGTTCTCTTACGAGAGGTTCTCTCGTATTGCGTAAGCTAGCTTACGCTACGGGAACACCTGGTCAACGCCGTGCGCGCTAAGTAACCACTAAGCATCCCAGGGGAAACACCGGGGGAATCTATAAGTGGATGAAGATAATACGGCGGCCGGCATAGCGGCCGTTATCATCTAGTGCAAAAACGCCCAAAGGCGGCCGGCGAAGGCGGGCCGTGATGTGTAGGCTAATGCATAAGCACATAGGGGAACACAAGGGGTGAACCGGTTGTGATGGAACTCCCGATAGTGCGGCTTCTATAGGAGGGCTGTGAGTACTAGACCGCCAGAATTTTAGCCTGTAAGGCTGGAACTTCCAAGTTATAAAATCTGACAAAAGTGGAGGGGGAGGCCCATCCCGCAGCCACACAAATGTCGTGGATGGAAATCCCGCAGGACCATGCCCACGATGAGGCCATGCCTCTGGTGGAATGAGCCCTGATGCCCAGAGGGCAAGGCAGGTCTTTAGCGGCATAAGCAGAGGCAATCGCGTCTACTATCCACCTGGATAGGGTCTGTTTCGAGGCGGCTAGTGTTGTGGAAATGATTCTCTGTTATTCGAAAAGATAGGAGGAAGAAGACAAGTGGAAACCTTTTCAAAAGTCAAAGTATCAAAAGTTTATTTTCTTGCAAGAAAACAAATCCAATCGTTGGCGTTCAACATACAGAACAGTGTCTACATGTGAAGGCGAAGGCTAATCCTTCTCATCATCCTTATATACCTGAAAACCCAGGAAACCATGCAGGCTAGGTCTGGTTTTGCTACGGATTGTCTCCTACACCCTCTAGCAAGGAAACCTGTTTGCGCTGCCCTTGACTATTCTTGTAGATTGTATTTTTAATTTGGACAGCACAATGACGTTTGTGCTAAGTTTCCTATGTTCAAATTCAGCTTCACACCTCAATTTATCTCTTGGTTACAAGTTATGTTCGACATCACACCTTTCTGCTCAATTTACCTCTTGGGTGAAAGTTCTGGTTTATCTGTTATTTGATCAAAACCCTGCACAAATATAACTCACTCTTGAAATACGAAGAGCTATTAAAATGTTTTCATGCTGCTTGCTTCTTTGTTAAACACAGAACATTAAGTCCTCACACAAAGCTTACATTACTTATGCATTTCTAACAGTTTAGTTATACCTTAAGCTTACTCTAACTTATGCATTTCTAACAGCTTGTTATATCTTTAACAATGTCCTTTAAACTACATGAACATCTTCTTTTTTATGAGTATATGTTAGATGATATGAATATTTTCCTTTAAATGCTCATGAGTATATCTTCTCCAACGTTAGTAAAAGTTACAAACACATCTATCACATCTTAATGAAATAAAAGAAAACATATAAAAGAAAATAAAGATCATATATGAAAGAAAAGAAACTTGCATAAATGTAAATGCAAAATTAGCCATTACACTAGTCCCTTGGTGCGGCCACCGAACGACACAAACAGCTGCTCCGAGCGTCTGAACGCGGCAACGCGTGTACTGATAGCCCGAACCGGGCAGAGGCGGTCAGCGTCACGTTCGCTATCGGATGCAGGCAGCGCCGATAGAGAGATCACTTGCGCCCTGAAAGGGGTACCAATCGCTTTTGGAACATAACCGTGTCTAGGCTTTAGAATGACTATGGAGTCACTCGGTCCAAACTCTAGGCACGCGGCGCTCGAAGACAGCGCGTGAATGTCCCCCACCCGTTTTACTGAGGCGAGAGCCGTCAGAAGAACGGTTTTTAACGAGAGGTATTTAAGCTCCACGGACTCAAGTGGTTCAAACGGTGGGGCTTTCAGAGCTTCTAGAACTATAGAAAGATCCCAGACCGGCACCGTAGGGGGGCGAGGGGGGTTCATCCTTCTGGCTCCCCTGAGGAAGCGGATGATTAGCTCGTCTTTGCCCAGAGACTGGGCGCGCCGGGGTTCAACGAACGCCGCGACGGCTGCCACGTAAACCTTAAGAGTGGATGGGGACCTGCCCTTATCCAGCATCTCCTGAAGGAACACTAGCAAAGACGAAACCTCGCACGTCCGTGCGTCCAAATTCTTGTCGGTGCACCATTTGGAGAACACAGACCATTTTGCAGCATAGAGCTTTCTGGTAGAATCCGCTCTGGCGTGTTTGATCGTGTTCAAAACCCCTTCTGGCAATTCGACGCGTAGTCGTTGGTCACCCATGCATGAAGCGCCCAGCGCTGTGGATGGGGATGCCAGATCGAGCCGCGGGCTTGAGTGAGGAGATCTGCTCTGATTGGAATGGGCCACGGGGCTGTCTGTGACAGCCGCGTTAGCTCCGGGAACCAAATCTGATTCTCCCAGCGCGGGGCTATGAGGAGCACCGAGTGGCGTGAGTCCCTGATTCTCTGAATGACCTGCGGTAGCAGAGAAATCGGGGGAAAAGCATAGAGCGGGCGGCGGGGCCAATCCTGGGCTAGCGCGTCCTCGCTCTTTGAAAAGAATATTGGCAGTGAGCGTTCTCTTCTGACGCGAAAAGATCTATCTCCGCTCTGCCGAATAGGCGCCACAGCGTATGGACTGTTTGAGAGTGCAGGGACCATTCTCCGGGGAGACCAGGTTCCTGGACAGCCTGTCTGGACCGTCGTTCAGATGGCCCGGCACGTGCGTCGCTCTGAGCGAGAGCAGGTGACTCTGGGACCACAATAGGATGGCGGCGTGTCAGATGAAAGAGATTCTTGGATCTGACGCCGCCCTGACGGTTGATGTATGATACCACGGCCATATTGTCGGAGCGAATCAGGACGTGGTGACCGTTTATGCGCGGGAGGAAACACAGCAGCGCGTTCTCGACCGCGATCATTTCCAGACAGTTTATGTGTAGGGAACTCTCGTGGCTCGACCACTGGCCGGCGGCCGGTGAGCCCTCGCAAACCGCTCCCAACCCGAGTTGGATGCGTCTGTCGAGATAACTTTCCGGCGAGAAAAAGGTTCCCATGGTAACGCCCCTCTGAAACCACTCGCTTTACTGCCCATGGCTGCAGTGCAGTGATACATGTCTGAGTAATCCTGATCATCTGGCGGCCCGTCGTCCACTCGTGGTGGGATACGCGGCTCTTTAACCAGAGTTGAAGGGGGCGCATGTGCAGAAGACCCAGCTGTAGCACAGCGGAGGCTGAAGCCATATGACCCAGCATCCTCTGAAGCGATTTTCAGGGATGTATGGGTACCCATCTGAAACGAGGCGGCTAGGCGCTGAACACGGCGCACGCGCTGTGTGGATAAGCGAGCCGTCATAGTGATAGAGTTCAAATCTATTCCAAGGAACGAAATAGTTTGACTGGGCTGGAGAGAGCTCTTTGTCCAGTTGACAGAGAGTCCCAGCGCTTCCAGATGGTTGGGAGAACTGTGCGGTGCGACAGCAGCTTCCGTCTGGGAATCTGCTAGAATCAGCCAGTCGTCCAGATAATTCAGTATGCGCAGCCCCTGACTTCGCAGGGGGGCGAGCGCTGTATCCATGCACTTCGTGAACGTACGGGGTGCTAAGGATAGGCCGAACGGGAGAACGGCATACTGGGTAAACTTGGCCTCGAAGGCGAAACGTAGGAATGGCCTGTGATGAGGGTTTATCTGGATCTGAAAATAGGCGTCTTTCAGGTCTAGAGAGATGAACCAGTCCCCTGGCGGACGTGCGCGAGGAGTTTCCTGACTGTGAGCATTTTGAACGGTCTCTTCATGAGCGCTTTGTTCAAAGCCCTGAGATCTAAGATCGGCCTGAGGCCGCCGTCTTTCTGGGAACCAGAAAATAACGGCCGTAAAACCCCGACTCGGTCATAGATGGCGGGACTCTCTCTATCGCGCCCTTCTGCAGTAGCTTGGCTATTTCTAAGCGAAGCGTGTCATAGCAAGCCAGGCTGACAGTGGATTCGAGCCGCACGCGCGAGCGTGGCGGGCGGCGACGAACTGTAATCGATACCCATTCTTTATTATGCTTAAAACCCACGGGAGATGCCGGGGATGGCTTCCCACGCTTCGTAGCATGCGGCTAGTGGTTGAATGGCGATTTCGCCCTGATTGCTGCACATAGCGGGCTGGACACTGGGTGTGGGCACGCTTAATAATGTGGAAGGCCAACGGGACTTACACTCAGAGAGGAGTTTATGGCCGTGAGA